>JAJONR010005023.1:0-74645 GCA_029582245.1 Solanum etuberosum
GATAATTAAAAAAAAAAAAAAAAAAAAAACCATTAAATAAGTTTGACTGAGTAAATAATATCAAAAAAATAATTTAGGTGTGCTACTGATAATTTCACTATTATTTAGGAGTATCTCTATATCTTATCCCTTGTTTATTTTACTCTTCATTTAATTTTATCGCTTAATCTAATTACACATGAACTTCAAGAAATGAAGAAAATAATTTAGGATTTATAATTTTAAATATTCATGAGATTACTATGATTATAAAAGTATTTAAATTCTTTTAAATATAAAAATGTAATTCTTTTTAAAATAGAGTAATAAAAATATAATGTAATATAAAATAGATCGATAGAATAAGATGTTTTGCCTTACTCAAAAGGGGTGCTCTTCGCTTCAATTTATATGACATAATTTGAATCAATAAAAAATTGAAAGTTTTATTTAAAATCTATAGGTTTAAAATATCAATACATTTATTTGATGATAAAATATTTCATTAAGACCCAAATAAGTGTAAAGTTAATAGAGTCCTTAATATTGTTAACACAAAATATTTTCTTTATTTTAACACAAATTTAATTATTTGCTCGTTTTCAATTTATGTGAAATTATTTTTTTTACTTTTATCACAAAAAAATAAAATAACTTATATTTTACTATCCTAATTTAACGTCACACACTTTTTTTAGTCTATCCAAAATAATGCCACATTACTATAATTGAAAATAATTTTGTTTTAAGATTTATTTTAAACCACAAATTTCAACAACCTTCTTTCTTCTTATAGTGTGACATAAATTGAAATGAAAAGGAGTAAAACTTAATTTTAAATTCTCATTTAATCCTTCATAAGATTTCTAGACATAATAATTTCTATGACTCGTATGTAAATTAGGACGAAGAAAATAATATTCGGGAGCGGATATTTTTTTTTCTCATTACAACGGTAACCTTTATCTTAATACAAAGACCAACTCTCTAAAGTAGTGCATAAAAGTCTATATAAACTTTGTTGTCTCCCTTTAAACCTTTCTATTCTTTCCACTTTTTGTTATTCTAGACTTCTCGTGAAGAACTATTTCCTTTTTTTTTCTATTTCTCGTGACTCTTTTTTAGTGTATACTTTTATCACCACACACAAAAAGAGTCATATTGAACTCCATTTTGAAACAAAGAGAAGAAGAATAATGCCCATGGCTCAGCAAAGACATGTTGTAGTGTTACTTATGTTGGCTTGTTTGTTTACAACTTCATATTCTTATCAATTTACTGTTGGTGGCAAAGATGGTTGGGTCCCTAATCCTTCTGTTGATTACAACACTTGGTCTCAACATATGAGATTTATAATCAATGACTCTGTTTGTAAGTCTTCTCCTTCCTCGTTTATTTTTGAAGAGTCCAAGCAATATGATTGGTAAACTAGTTTGTAACACTATTTGATACTTTTTGTGTTTATAGTGTTTAAGTATAAGCAAGGAGCAGATTCTGTGTTGGAGGTGAGTAAGGATGATTATGATAAGTGCAACACTGGCAATCCAATTAAGAAAATGGAGGATGGAAACTCCGTTTTCACGTTGGATCGGTCTGGTCCTTTTTACTTCATCAGTGGCAACAAAGATAACTGTGATAAAGGCCAAAAGTTGCAAATTGTGGTTATCTCTGTTAGGAACCAAGGTAAACCACCACAAACTCCGGCACCGGGAGTTGCTCCACCTAGTAATGGATCAACTACACCGTCACCCACGGGTTCACCACCATCTACTGGAGGTACGTGGGATTAGAATTTTAATTTTATTCGTTAAATTTTTTAGATTCTAATTGCTTGCTCATAGTATGTTACATGATTCGATTGAACTTACGTGATTAATGCAGGCTCCTCTCCGGCAGCTTCTCCGCCTAAAGGATCGTCTACACCGGGTACACCGTCGGCGCCTTCAGCTAACGCTCCGGCAGGATCATCTACACCTGGTGCATCGTCACCTAATGGGGCACCAGTATCTACTCCTGCAGGTAAATTATAAATGAATTTAGAATTTCAATTTGATAGATTCAATGTTTAATTTCGTTCGATTTTTAACGTATTGCATTTTTGAAATAGTGAATTGAATCATATAGTTTATCTGTCTGTTCAGGTAAATCACCAACCTCATCACCAACACCTGCCGGTTCAACCGCATCTCCACCAGCTCCTGCGACCGGAGGATCCGTAGCTCCGGCAATGTCTCCGGTGGCTAATGGACCGTCGACTAGTACTCCAGGTTCTTCTTCACCGGTGGCAGGCGGACCATCGTCTGGAAGCGGTATTGCACCGTCGGCAGGCGGACCAGCTGGAAGCAGTATTGCACCGTCGGCAGGTGGACCAGCTGGAAGTATGTCACCGGGACCATCGGCAGGAGGACCATTAGCAGGCGGACCATCAGCGGGAGCGCCGGGAAGTAGTGCTTCAGGTCCCGGCGGCAGCAATACTCCGGCGGACATCAATTCGCCAGCTGGAGCACCAGAAAACCCAAATTCATTTGCAGTAAAGGCATTTACTCCATCAATTGTCCTTGTGTCAGCCGTTTCACTCGTTTTGAGTGTGGCTTTGGGAGAATTTATTATTTTACCTTAGGGTAAAATTACTGGATATTACTATATTTAATTTGTGTTTTTATTTTTTCTGTATTTTGTTTTTAATTTCTTGAATAATTCGGAGATTATTGGAGTGTTTTTAGATATACAAGAGATGTATTTAATTTTTTTTTTTGCTTTTAAATTTTTGTGGGTGACACTTAAAATTTGAATTTATGTGAGTATGTATCAATTTAATTCTAGCTTTCTTTTTTTCTTTTTTTTTTGTGATGTTATCTCTGAGAACATTTATAGAGAATTTTTTCTTTTATGTAGCTCAAAACATGCACAAGTCGTTAAAAAAAAAGGTTCTATTTGGTCTTGGTTTTGGCCATCGAACTATGAAGGTATCAAGCGTTTCTTCTTTCAAAAAACTCGAATTATCTATCAACAACCCAAAGTCTCTTGTGAAATTCTTAAGCGAGATTCCCCCTTTGTTTTTATTGCCAAAATCAAAATCTCTCTTCTCATCGTCATAATCCTCCAGGAATATCTATTAAAGTCTCTTCTAAATATCTATTGTTCAAAATTGAAGTAAATAAATAATTTTTAAAACAATATCAAGGAATATAAATTATCTTCATCTAAAAAATTAAAAACACGATAGATTGTTTGAAATGTTGCGTCAAATATATCACTTGATCGACAATCGTAGTACGACTTCTTCCCGATGGGGGCTATAGAAATTCGTATAAAGTCAAAGTCATGCAGTACGTTCCAAATATAAATTCATTAACGTACGTAATTTTTAGTGTAATAATAATAAGATGACTTGAATTGAAGTGGTTATTTTCATTATCTTAAAATAAATATCATCTTAATAAAAATGATAGAGGGAGTATCAATTTTTGTTGACTAGCCTTCCAAAAATTAATGTGATTTATTACTGATATAAATGGTCCAACTACAACAAGGGTGTAGTACGAAACTGCTCCATCTGTCACAACGTTTTGGAATTTAATTCTTCTCCAAAAAATTAAAGTGAACATTGTGATTTTGAAAGGTATTGCTCTCTCATTTTCTATTTATACGTCGTACTTACTAAAAATATAGATGGTTTTTAATAGTATTTTTAAAAACTCTGTTGGAACTCGCTTTGGGCTTGCCCTGGGACGGAGCTCTAGGAAAACGCCCCGAGACTCAAGTATGGGGCTTAGTTCTATAAGACTTGCGCCTTAAGCACGTCCAACGCCCAACGCTCGGGGCAAGTCTAACAGATCTTACACAAATAATGTGTTAAAATCTTTAGTTAACATTGTTGAATGATACTTAATAATTTTTTAATCTATAGAGATACGAAGATTGAGAGTAACTCAAATAACAACTTGTAGTATCACATCTTTACTATTTGGTAACACTGTGAATGTGATTATATATTACGTAACATTTCTTGTAAAAATACATAGCGAAATTTTACTTTTCACTTATCATTGATCTTTATGATTTTGTCATATGTCTCAAAATTATCATATTTTATTTAGTTATTTGAAAGTAATTTTATTTTTATTCACAATTGAGTGATATTTTTATTATAATACTAGTAAGTTTTATTAATTATTTTTTTAGGGGGTAAATTGTATAGTATGATTAAAAAAAAATACTTTTAGAAATAATGATTCTTTTATTAATAGAAAGTTAAGATATTAGATTATTTATATTTGTATAATTATGTTAGAAGTTTTATTTTCTATGAGTTTCCTTAATCATGTTTGTAATTATTTCAAAGTATTGTATAATTTTGTGTTATTATATTATTATACTATATTGTAAATTAAAAATTTAAAGATCCATAAGGCTTACGCCTCTCCCTACACTAAGTAAAACGCCCCGCCTTTTAAAACACTGGTTCTTAATACTTGTCATTTTATAAAATAAATATTCTTTCAATTTTACCTTTGAGAGTTATTAGCTTTGAAAATATGATATTGACCAATATAGAAAAACTAAATGATTAATTCATAATCATTGATCAATTAAATCAATCAAAATAAATTAATTTATGTTCATCTATTGAAAATTTGACTTCAAGAAATTACTCATAGTTTTTCTTCCTTGTACTCCTTCCTTTTCATATTATTTGAATTATATTTAAAAAGATATTTTATTTGACTAATTTAAATACTTAAGTAAACATTATTATATATTTATCTTTTTACAAGTTTTAGTATATATCTTTTCTTTTTATCCTTAATATTACATAAAGTAGTACACTCATTGTTCATTTTACTCGTCCGTTATTTTTTTAATTGTTTAGTTTAAAAAATTAAAAGATAATTTGTTATTTATTTTTAAATTTTACTCTAATTATTAATTATAATTATTTATTTAAGCATTGAATTTATTATATTCAAATGGTGATATGATAAATTATCTAATTGATCCTCGAATAACGTGTCAAACAAATTGGAAGGGGGGTAAAACTTTTCTCCATGGAAGGTGCTTATCAATTTCTCCATGCCACACACTTGTTGGTTGGTAAGTAGTAACATTAATTAGCCTATACATTGATTTTCTTTTAAAAAAATTATCTGATGTCTGATATTCATATTGGAGTCCGACTATTTCGAATTCATGTTATGTAGTGCTCCATTCGGAGAGAAGCGCTCTCTAACAAGAATTTTTTCATACCTAAGACTTGAATTTGAGATCTTTAATTAAGAGAGAAACAGTTTTATGATTCACTACACCACATCGTTTGGTGGTATATATTTTTTGCATTCACTTCTCTACTTACCCCATCTTACTATTGTATGAATTGATGTATTTTGCTGTAATTTCCATTTAAACGTGAGAAAATACATTTTAAAAAAATTAGTAAGAAATGTGATTTATAGCCTAGGTTGATATGTAGTGACGGATCCAAAAATTTAATCAAGAGGGTTTGAAAAGAGATTTGAACTTGGAATTTCTAGATAGTTTTTGAAATTTCTGACCGCTGAATCAGCCCTAATGTTTTGAGATTTCAAAATTTATATATATATACATAAAAAATTTAAAAAATATTTTATATATACAATGTAATTTCTATACCTAGATAACTTTTTTTTTTGTTGGAAGGAGAATATATACTTGAATGGAATGGAATTTGATATTCCTACCTTTGTGGTGGAACTTGGATATCAACTCTATATTAATATGAAATTATCTAAAAAGACTTATCAAATCCTTGAAACTTGACAATTCAAGGGGAATCCAATTCTCTGCTCTATAAAAAGGTATTACAAAGCATTTATAAATGAAAAAGATTTTTTGTTAATTAAAAATAAAAAAAGAAAATCATTTTTAAAAAAGTAAGTAAAAGTCTAAAACATTTACTTAACTTTAGCAGGGAACATAAGGAAAAGTAGAAAAGCACTAGAGAAATGCCTTTTCTTCTGTATTACTATTAATTGTCTCATATGAAAGTGAGTGCCAATAAGATCTTTTCCAAAAATATAAACCCCGACCTAACACCCTTTGCACCAAATTTTGATTTCAAAGGGTATTTACTGTATATCGATTCGATTTTAAAGTTTATCAATTCGATTTATCGGTTATTGATTTGTAGATATGCTGAATTGTTATAGAATCATTAAGATATTGTCTTATCGGTTATTAGTTATTCTATCTTTTATCCGGCATAAAATAATACATAAATTTCCTCATAACTTATACATATATAAGTTATGAGAATTTCTAAATTGTTAATCAAACGTCGTATTAATTTTATATATGGATAATTTATTTCCTATCTACCTATCAAACATTATAGATATTAAAATTTTCAAAATGACCAAACGTCCCTAATAAACATTTTGAATATAAATAGAACTAGACAAACGGCTCATATTTATTTATAACCAGAAGCAATAATATCTGTGTACTCGATATGCATCCTTTCAATGATTTGGACATTGCAATGGGACTGAGTTTGTTACACATGGTAGCAATAAGGTCCATAGAGTTACTAATATCAACTTTGCAAGTGGACAAATATAAAATTAAAAAAAAAAAAAAAAAACTAATCTCGAAATGAATTTAAGAATAAATTTATTCCACATTTCACTTAAATAAAATTACTGAATAACTTATTTCGAAATTAGTTAGATTATAATATTAATTTTTATTTTATACTGACAATGAAATAACAATCTTGGAATAATTAATTTCGAAATAATTCAACGTAAAATAACTTATTTTCGACCAAACGAGCCTATGTGTAATAAATGGGGAGTCTCCACTTGACGACTTGTCATAAATGATACCCTTTAACGTGTTCCTTCCTATTTGAATTGTCATACACTATTCATTCATCTATAACACAAAAAAACAACAATGGAATGCATCAATCAACAAGAGGTCCATATATGAAAGGGAGAATGCTTGTATATATGTAAACAAAATGACAAAAATGGTACATTATGTTTGAGGCAAGTTTTGAGTAAGTTTCTTAATTATGCGTTTGATAAAAAAAATTAGGTGAAAATAAGTGTTTAGAGACGAAGGTGGAGCCTGGATCTGAAGATTCTAGATCTTTTAAGATAATGCCTCTAAATAAATCAATTAATTATGAAATGAATTTTTTAAGACATGTTTGAACTAAGGAATTAGGTGATTTTTTTAGTTTTTTGTTTGGCAAAACCTTTACGGAATCCTTCGTAGGGAGTTCGGGGAGCAATACGTACAGTCTTACCATGTTTTACGAAATTTTTTTGGCATTAAGGGGACAATTTATAGGAAATAGGTGATTTTCTAAGTTTTTTCGTGTGTATTAGTCCTTGAATATTGTGGTGATATGATATCCGCATGAATTTTTTGCAAAACCTTTACGGTATCCTCCCAAGGGAGTTGATGGAGCGGTACGTAAGTCTCACCATTTTTCAGATTCAATTTTGGGCATTTAAGGGCTAATTTACAGGAATCAAATGATTTTCTCAGATTTTAGTGTGTGTTAGCCTATGAATATTTTTGTGATATGGCTTCCGAATAATTTCTTTGAAAAACCTTTACAGAACCCTCCGTAAAGAGTTGGGGAGCAGTACATACAGTCTCACCATTTTCAGAGTTCATTTTGGACATTTTGGGGCCAATTTACAGAAATTATGCGAGTTTCTCAATTTTTGGTACGTGGTAGCCCATGAATATTTTTGTGATATGGCTTCCGGACGATTTCTTTGCGAAACTTTTATGGAACCCTCTCTAGGGAGTTGGAGGAACATTACGTATAGTCCCACCATTTTAAAGACATATTTTTGCATTTAGGGGACAACTTTTAGAAATTACGTGACATTCTTGATTTTTCGTGTGTATTAGCCTATGGATATTGGCGTCTTCTGGCGCCCAAAAGGTTATTCTGAAAAAACTTTATGAGGACCTTCGTATTGAGTTGGGGGAAATTTATGTATAGTCCCACCATTTTAAGACATATTTTTGCATTTAGGGGCCAACTTTAAGGAATTAAGCGACTTTCTTGGTTTTTCATGTGTATTAGCCCATGGATGTTGACGCTTTCTGGCGCACGAATAGTCTTTCTGATTTTTTTTATAAGGACCACCATGATGAATTGGGGGAGCGTAACTTATAGTCCCACCATTTTAAGGCATATTTTTGCATTGAGGGAGCAACTTTTAAGAATTACACGATTTTCTTGGTTTTTCGTATGTATTAGCCCATGGATATTGACGCCTTCTGGCACCCGAAAGGTTTTTATGAAAAAACTTTATCAGGACCTCTGTAATGAGTTCAAGGAGCATTAGGTATGGTCCCACCATTTTAAGGCATCTTTTTGCATTCAGGGGCCAACTTTAGAAACTACACTACTTACTTATTTTTTCATGTGTATTAGTACATGGATGTTGACGCCTTCTAGCGCCCGAAGGGGTTTTCTGGAAAAAAATATGAGGATCTCCGTAATGAGTTGGGGGAGCATTACGTATAGTCCCACCATTTTAGGGCATATTTTTGCATTTATGAGCCACCTTGTAGGAATTACGCGAATTTTTATTTTTTCGTCTGTATTAGCCTATGGATGTTGGCGCCTTCTGGCGCCTGTAAGATTTTTCTGATAAAACTTTATAAGGACCTCTGTAATGAGTTGGGGGAGCATTACATATAGTCTCACCATATTTAAGGCATATTTTTTCATTTAGGGGCCAACTTTTAGGAATTACGCGACTTTCTTTATTTTTTATATGTATTAGCTCATGGATGTTGGCGCCTTCTGGCGCCCGAAAGGTTTTTCTGAAAAAACTTTATGAAGACCTTCGTAATGAATTGGAGGAGAATTACATATACTCCACCATTTTTAAGGCATACTTTTGCATTTAGAGGCCAACTTTTAGAAATTACGCGTCTTTCTATATTTTTCGTGTGTTTTACCTCATGGATGTTGGTGTCTTCTGGCACCCCGAAGGTTTTCTGAAAAATCTTTATGAGGACCTCCGTAATGAGTTGGGGTAACATTATGTATAGTTCCACCATTTTAAAGCATATTTTTGCAATCAGGGTCCAACTTTTAATAATAACGTGACTTTCTTAATTTTTCGTGTGTATTAGCCCATGTATGTTGGCGCCTTCTGGCACCTGAAAGATTTTTCTGAATAAACTTTATGAGGAACTCTGTAATGAGTTGAGAGTGCATTACGTATAGTCCACCATTTTTTAAGGCATATTTTTGCATTTAGGGGCCAACTTTTGGAATTACGCGGCTTTTTTGATTTTTTCGTGTGTATTAGCCCATGGATGTTGGCGCCTTCCGGCGCTCGGAAGCTTTTTCTTAAAAAACTTTATCAGGACCTCTGTAATGAGTTTGGGGAGCATTACTTATAATCTAACCATTTTAAGACATATTTTTTCATTTAGGGACCAACTTTTAGGAATTACACGAGTTTCTTGGTTTTAGTGTGTAATAGCCGATGGATGTTGTCGCCTTCTAACGCCGGAAAGGTTTTTTTCTGAAAGAACTTTATGAAGACCTCCATAATGAGTTGGATGAGCATTACGTATAGTCCCATAATTTTATAGGCATATTTTTGCACTTAGGGGCCAACTTTTAGGAACTATGCGACTTTCTTGATTTTGCGTGTGTATTAGCCCATGGATGTTGGCTCCTTCTGGCTACAGGAAGATTTTTTTGAAAAAACTTTATGAGGACCTTAATGAGTTGGGGGAGCATTACGTATAGTCCCATTATTTTTTAAGTCACATTTTTGCATTTAGAGGCCAACTTTGAGAAATTACGGGACTTTCTTGATTTTTTGTGTGTATTAGCCCATGGATGTTGACGCCTTCTGACGCCCGAATGATTTTTCCAATTTTTTTTATGAGAACCTCCGTAATGAGTTAGGAAGCATTAAGTATAGTCCTACAATTTTTTAAGGCATATTTTTTCATTTAAGGGCCAATTTTGAGGAATTACGCAACTTTCTTGATTTTTCGTGTGTATCAGCCCATACGTACTCCCCCCCCAACTCATTACGGAGGGCATCGTGTGTAAGACCACACATACTTCTCCCCCAACTCATTACGGAGGGTGTCGTAAAAAAAATTCAAATAAATCGCCGGAAAACGTTTTCACCAAATTATTTATGGGCTAATATACACGAAAAACTGAAGAAAATCATTTAATTCCTATTAACTGACTTCTAAATGCCCAAAAATGACGTAACTCATGGTGATGTCATACATATTGCTCCCCCAACTTATTAGGTGTGTCTTTGTTAAACACCTCTAAACATTAAAATGTGCTTAAAAATTAAAAACACCTAAAAATAAGTTAATTTAGACACCCTCAAAATATGTCAAATCATAGAAGAAAACTAGAACTAGAATACTGATGTGATACTGTACTAATTAGTAATGAACATTATTGTTTACTAATTAACTTAATAGATTAAGAATAATAATTTGCAAAAGCCTTCATAATAGTTGAAGATGAAAAGCTTTTGTAAAGAAAAAGAATATAAAAACCACCAATAATGTATTGCAATATATAAGACTGCTACTTTCTTAATCAGATGTTTCAGATTTGAGACTGAAGTATAAAAAAATTCCTAATACGGAATACTTTCCTCCAAAATGAGGTCTTATATATTAGGAGTTTGAATTAATCAACCTCTAATACAGATATCAAACGAGGAAAAAAATAGTTTATGAAAAAAATTCATTTTCTCAAATATGTGGCATTGGTTAGTTCACAAGAAGAAAATATCCCAACTTAAAGTAGAACTTTCCACCCACAGGCCACAGTCACACAACAGTGTACGTGACCACGCAGTTTTTCTTTTCCTCTTCCATCTTGTTTTGTTGTGCCAACGCAGAGTTGGGTAGAATTTAATATTTTTTGAGTCGACTCATATATTTATATGCAGTAGTAAATAGATAAGTTGGATTGAAGTTAAACGAATCAAAAAAGATATACAGTAAAATTTCACTAAATTAATATAGGTGGGGTCATGAAATATTAGTATTATTTAGTAGAAATATTATTTAATCGATAAATTAATATTATTAATTTAAAAAGTGTTTCGATACCGCGAAATTTATTCGGAGATGAAATCTCAGAGAATTTGAATAAATCCACTTGTGAAAACGTTAATCATGAATTTGAAATCATGATTAATGATCTCAGTTACCGTAATAAAATGGACGTTAATAACATGTTGGATGAGTGAAAATGATACATGTTCAGAGGTTCAGAGCTTAGGACAAATTGTGGATACCATCGGAAAAAATAATGTTGATGCTAAAGTTGGAGATGATACAATACTTTTGGAACCAGTTACGCGTAAAGAAACACTTATCACATCTACAACTTTTCACAATTTAATGGTGCAGTTTGAAAAGACAACACTGAAACTTTTGGATGCAAAAAGAAACGTTGATGAGCTTCAACTAGATTTTAATTTTAACAAAAAACAGAACAAAATAGAATATATTTCACTAAATTGTCTTAGATATATTTAAAGTTTTAAAGAATTATTAATTTATAATATTAATGAGACCATATTATATTTATATAAGGATCTTGTGAAAATATATTATCTTATCGAAATGCGTGATTTTTTCCATTGGCCCGGGACCGATGGAAAATATTATTTTTTTAAAAATATTAATTAACTGAATATTAATTTAATAAGATTTTACTGTATTAATCAACTCAAACTTAAACGAATTGAACGAGTTATAATTTCATATCTAATTTTTTCGACTATGCTCAAATGTCTTTACGTGCCTACTAAGTTTAAGTTCAACGTGTATATGCATTAAATTTGGAAGTGGGGACGATAGAAAATGTTAGCTGCTGACTAATTGTTTAATATTGACAATTGACAATTTGGCCAAATCTTAAAGTTCTTCCTGTCGGCAAACCAAATAATTGTGTATGTATGTGTTATTATAAAAAGAAATTATTATTTTTATTTGATGTTTAACAATAATGATAGTACGAGAGATATATTTGGGTTCTTGAGATTAAAAAGATATTAATTTGTAGGGTTAGATATTCATTCCCTACTCAAATAGTTTGGATTGTGATAAAACGTCAAAGTATCCATGTAAATAATATAATGGAAAAATTATACAAATTGGACCTAACCCAATATATTTATTTTGATTGAAACCACAGCCCGAAATATTTACATGACTGTCACTCTTGGGCTATTCACTGAACCACTGTTGATACCATCGGATTATATATATACTCTGATGATATTTATAACTCAGATAGTATCAAATTACAATGAAACACTGCATCTTCCTCCTTGATGCCATCAGAGTATATATCAAGGAGTAACTGAGTAGTGTTTTCACTGAAGCACAATATCTTTCTCTTTGATAATATCAGAGTCAATATATATATATATATATATACTTTGATGGTATCAAAAAGTAATAGTTAAAAATAGGGGAGTATGAAAATAAGGAAGGTAGCTGCTTGTAAATAGTTTCCAAAAAGTACGAAGTGTGTTTTTCCCTAATATAATTGGATTTATCGTCTAATCTCAAATATATTGGGCTAGTCCATTTTACAAAAGATGAGCCCATTTTATTTGTCTAAATCCAAATAGTTATCAGTCCATTTTAAAGTCCAAATTTATGTCACGTGTTAAATAATGTAGTAATTCAAATCAATTAAATAAGCCATTAAAATTATATCACGTGTCAAATGAAGTGGTAATCCAAATCAAATAAGACATTGAAATCATATCACATAGCAAATAGAGTGGTAATCTAAGTTAAGTTAATAAGTCGTTGAAATCATATCATATGTCAAATGATGTAATACTCCAGATCAAATAAAAGAACCAAGGAAATCATGTTAAGTGTGCAAATGACATGTTCTGACCAATCAAATTGAAGGTTATCACTGAATAAATGTGTTTGGTCAATTCAATCTTCAAACCGATCAATCAAACCAAACAACTACCCCACTTCCTACAACTATAAATAAGGATTCATAATTCACAAAAGAGGAGAAATTAAGAACAAGAAGTAAGAACCAAATACTAAAGTTTAAAATAAATCAAATAACGCTTATAAAAATATGTTCAAATCATGACATGTGAGATTAAGAAAATTGGATCCTTGTTATTTACTTTCTTTTTGGCTCCAATATTACTAATACGAAAAAGGTAGAACAATAAACCAAGGAGCCCCATTTATCATTTTAAATGTCATGCTCTAGATTTGATAAAAGAATGTGGTTTCATAGGAAAAAAGGGGTCAAGCCATGAGCTTTTACCTAAAGGCAAAAATAATGAACACATCATGTGCCATGTAAAAAGAAAACCTAGAAAAAGATGACAACACGATTAGCAATTTATGGTGTTATTGGTCAGAATCTACGAATTTATGTAAATTTAGTATCTTTTTATTCAAACTTTATAATGTGTTAAGGAAATTTACTTAAATATCTATAAATATTTAATTGTGAACAAGCTCTTAACGAGGCTTTAGCACGAACGTCAATAACTTTGGAAGGTTAAAATTCATAAAAATATATTTCATAGAGAAAATTTATACTAGGTAATCCATAAAGTAGTTTAAAGAGACGTGGTGCATCATTTATATTATGTTAAGGACATCATACACATAAAGAAGAGTTGGTTATTTTAGTAGATTCTTTATACAATCATTTAATTGAAATGATATATGTCCAATGAAGCTTTAATTATGCTAAAAGTATAAATGCACTCAAATTATCCTAAGGTAAATAAATTAAAAAAAAAGGACCATAGTTGAGAATTTATATTTTGTTTCGATTTCTCCAATTATGAATATTTTACATGTAACACTTTGAATCTTACTGATATTTTCAATAAAACCAAGACCGCCCATTAATTTGTCATTTAGCCCATACTTACACATTTGCCACCTCCTTATACTTACTTACGTGATTTACTCTACATCACATAAATTCCAAAACCACAAGTTTGTAACTTAAAACACTCATCATGCCACAACAATAAACTTCACCCTCTTTCCTCTTTACCTTCACTCTTCCTTCCTCCTTTCCCAATCTTTCACCTCAAAAGGAAAGGAGATAGAAAAAAATCCACAAAAAAAAAAGCGAAAAAAAAAAAACTCTCGAGTTGATTTCACACCTCTTTCCCTCGCGCTCACACATTGTTCCATTACAATCCGGCCTAAAAGATGGCTACTAGGTCAAGATTGGCGGTCGTGCTCCTGTTAACCCTGGCTATGGCCATGGTAGCAGAGTCATCGTTCTCACACTTAGACTCTACCACCATGGCCTTTAATGTCCAAGGGAGCAATGACAACATTGGACATGTTGGAGACATGTTGTATGAGGATGAAGAGATGATGATGCCATCCGAATCAGCCCGTAGAACACTCGATTCGCGCGATCACATCGCCTATAGAGCGTTGAGGGCCAATAATATTCCATGCAACCAGCGCGGTGCGTCTTATTATCAATGCAACCGCATGTCAAAGATTAATCCTTATAGACGTGGTTGTCAAAGAATAACTAATTGTGGACGCACAAATAGTTAAAATTAATTAACGCAACGCAAACACGCATGGAATTAATATTCTATGCATGCATGCGTTCACGTAAAAATATATTTAGAAAAACATGAATTGGTAACTTCTTTTTTGATAAACTAATATATATATATTTTTCTTATTTTAACTAAATTCGTAGAGAATGATATATTAAGAAGATTACCAACAACAAGGAAATAATTAACTTTTTAAGTATTTTATTTCCCTTTCTGTTGTTTAAACTATACTGTATACAATCATTGAAGATGATTTTTGTAATTAAGTATATGGTGAAATAAATTACAGATTGTCATTTTTACTTTGTTATTCCTTTCGATGATTTTTAATTGTACATCTTATTTAATTTATTATGTGTATATATGTTTGATAGACCACCAGATCGGTCAGTAATGAAAGAAAATATACAATATAAACTAAAAGAAAATGATTATATCATTTAGGCAGAATACTTATTAGTTATTAAAAACATTCTTAAACTTGATCTAAATAAATTAGGCTATTTGATAGTCTTTATCCTCTAAATGATGTGATCCGAGGGAAGTGGTATACACACACCTGCCATGTGGATTGTTTTTATATGTGACATTTTTTAGAAATAATAATAAAAGTATTTTATACCTTTTAAAATTTTCTAATTTTAAAATTATCTTTTTTGGGGGTTGATTTGTAAAAACTATTGTAAAGACCCGTTCAATTATTTAGAGAATTAGGATTCCTTTCTTCTAAAAAGATACTTTCCATAGGTTTAAAATGTGATTTATGACTTATGAAAATGAGTGACATGATTTTTTTCGAGGCAATTGAATGTGTATCAGAGAAGGAAATCTAAAAGTAGGAATTTGAAATTTGGTGTTTGACCAAAGTCAACAAAATGAATAAAATGAGCTCGGAATTGAAGTTTGACAATTCCAATAGCTTCAAAGTTGATTTATATCTTAGTTGGATAGTTTGTTCAAGGCCCAAGGGGCTCAGGTGGAGTGATTCAGCCACTTGAGTCGGTTACTAGTCAAAGTTCAAGAATTGAAATTGAACATGATCAACAATGCGTCAAGATGACCATGAATCAGTATTTTTAGCATTTCAATAGATTTGTAGTGTGTTTCAAGAGCGAACACACTACATACTTTCAAGTTTTAGAAGTGTTGTTCCTATTTTCCCAATTTTATGGCTATTAGAATGAATTTAGGGTTTCTCTTATAATTTTCTTGCTTATTTTTCTCTTAATTGTTAGTAATGGACTAAAATTAGTTAAGGTTCACCTTATCGCCTACCAAGCTTAGCTACCTCATGATTTGTAGATGATCACCTAAATAATATTCATACGTAATTGTCTGAATTAGTGTCAACAAAATGAGCTACATCCGCTCAATCTACCTATATTTTAATGGGTTCGGTGAATATGAATAAAATATAGTTCAAACCTATATTCAACCCATAAAAATATGGGTATTCATAAGTAAAAGATGAATTAGCCAAATGGATTAAATTTTCAACTTTTATTCACTCAACATTCATGATATCACTAAAAAATTTACAACTTCTCCTCTTGTATGTTCTTCAGTAAAACTAATCATTGTTCTCTATAATTAAAAAGGTGCTCACAAATATATATATATATATATATATATATATATATTAAATGTACATTTCTTTTGTTAATTATAATTTTTTTAATTTATTTAATTTTATATTGGATAACAAATAATAGTGTAACGTAAGCAAATCATGAATTAGTATTGATATTGCTTAAAGTGCATTAAGTACATTTTACTCCTAAAATGCAAATATTCATTTACTTTGAAATTAAAAATATTTTCTCTTTGTTATTACATAAATTTATTTGTGTTGAAAAGTTATAGGATATATTTTTTTCAACTTCTATGATACAATAAAAATTAAATAAAGTATTTTCACCATTTTTCATTCAAATAAAGACTAAAATATTTTCTCCATGTTGTATTCTAAAGTATAATACCATTTACTCTTGAAAATATGGGTAAACTTATATTTTACCCAACCCATTGGGTACCCAATCCATTTTTACCCATATGAAATATGAATGGGTTGAATCATTACCCATTTTATGTTGACCCATTTTTAACCTGCTAAAATTTAACCCAACCTACCAATTTACCGCCACCACTAGTCTGGATGAAACTTGTTGGAATAGAAGGATCGGGATGACAAATCGAAACAAGTATAAGGGTCTCTTAGCCATTCCACACTTTGAAAGCCGTCTATGTTTTTCCACTTAAAAACAACAGCAAAACAAAGGGTGAATTGAGTCCCATCAATCACTTGTTGAATCTTAATAATAATCTTCTGCAAACATTTGTTGTTTTGTATGGTAACATAAGATAAATAGGGGGGGGCAACTTCTCTCTGCAACGTACAACAAACACTTGAATAGAAGAACATAAAGGGGAAGGAAAACTAAAAAGAAAGAGACTTGTGCAATCTACAAAAAAAAAAAAAAAAAGAGCTGCTTTAAGCATTAGATTTCCCATGAGTCTAGTAGCAATTGTACTGGCTGAGCAAATACAATCAGAACAACCCCCATCTCCTTCGTCCATGCTTTCTCTGCACATAAAGTTAATATATATTCTTTAAGTGACTGCTTTCGGAAACGGATTATGGGGCTTGAAACAAAAAGCTACAAGTGAAGTGCACAATTAATTTGGGTGCGTACAGAGTAAAACCCCCACTCCTATATAATAGCTCGCAAACCAAACAGGAGAGGTAACCTGCACTAGGCAAGCCCGGTGCAACGAGCTCAACCCAGAAGGCAAACCTCTTGCTTTCGCTGGCAAGGGGTTTCGCTGGTGGGCTTGGCATCAGGAATCTGAAACACCAATGCAAAGCCCTGAAGATCAAATGGCTACGGAGATATGCACAAGAGCCTCAGACCCTATGGAGCAGTGTCATAAAAAGCAAGTATGGGGAAGAAGATTGTTGGGTATCCAAGGAGGTCACCACTCCATATGAGGTCAGTTTGTGGAGATCCATCAGGGACTTCTGGCCTTCTCTTAAAAAACACTCAATGATCAGAGTGCACAATGGAGTCGGGACCAGGTTCTGAAAAGATGAATGGATAGGGACAAGGTCATTGCAAAAACTGTTCCCAGATCTTTTTGACCTTGCCCAAGATCAACACAATACAGTAGCTGAGATGTGGACTCAACAAGGCTGGGATATGTAATTCAGAAGAGGGATGAAAATTGGGAGATCCCAAGAGTGGTTGAACTATTCAAATAACTAGAGAGCTTTCAAGGGATGCAAGAAGGTGTAGATTGTTTGTGGTGGAATGGACACCCTAAATGACTTTATAAAGTCAGCTCAGGGTATAAGTTGTTGAATCAGATAGAACCAATGAATACTTTTTGGCCTTGGAAGAAGACCGAGATTCCTTATAAGGTTGCATGTTTTACTTGGCTTCTAGCTAAAGAAGTTGTCCTAACTCATGAGAATTTGATTAAGCTGAGGATATCACTATGCTCAAGATATTTCTTATGTGAAAAGGAAACTGAGACAATAAATCACTTGTTCCTACACTGTAGTATCACAGATCAGCTATGGAAGATTTTCATCAATCTTAGGGGCATAGCATGGGCAATGTCAAGCAAGATTGCTGACACTCTTTTTGGCTGGGAGGAAGCTGGAGCCGGTATCAGAGAGAGATGGAAGATCATCCCTTCATGTATATGGTGGTCAATTTGGAAAGAAAGAAATGATAGATGTTTTGAGGATAGGTGCAATTCAGTACAAAAGATTAAGCTAAATTGTATTTTGTTATTTTGCTTTTGGTGTACTAAATTGTACTCTGGGGATACAAAATCAATCCTAGATGTGCTAGATACCATTTAGGTTTGATTAATTTTTGGCATACTCTGTATCTATCTCACTCTTGTAAATATGGTTTTTCAGTACTCAGGATTCAAAAAAAAAAAAAAAATCTCGAAGAGGCAAAAGTACCTTTTGATCCTGATTCCTTTCTGACTCCATAACAATAGGTTGAGGAAGTACAGTATTGTCGATATTCTGAATGTATGGTCGTACCTTCTCCTCCAACATTTTGTTAAGCTGAGATATAAACAGACGATCACAGAGGAGAGAACATATCAGCAACTAATATCAGTAATATAGATGTTTATTTGTCCGACAAAAGATATTGGGAAAATATATGAAATAATTGTTAGTTCAATCAAATTGTAGACACCAGCTACACACAAAAAATATGAATCAAGATACATGTTTCAGATGCCAGAGAAAGGTAACCGTACCACACATACAGTATTGTCAGTCATCTGCATTCCAGAGATAGAACTTTAAGGGGTCGTTTGGTAGAATGTATTAGCAAAAGTAATGTATGCATTAACTCTGTGTATTAGTAATATCTTGTTTGGTATATTTTTTCATGCTATGTATACACTCTATTGTGCATTAAGGTGTGTATTACTAATACCATGGATTTCTAGGTATTAGTAATGCAAGGGGTTTTAATGCATGCATTAGCATGGTTAAAGACCCCACTGCCCCTAAAAATCTTTTTTACATCTTTTCCAAAGGGTATCTTTGTGAATAAATATTTTTATGCAATGCATTCTATTTTTAATAGACCAAACCAAACAAAGCATAAGAAATCTATGTATAATCAATGCAAACATTACTAAGCATTATCAATGCAAGCATTACTAATACACTCTATTTAGCATTATTCTTATACACTCTACCAAACGACCTCTTGAGGACTGCATGTCTAGAACACTCTTAAAAATGTTTTCACGGAGTTCAAGAACGTACATATTACAGGTAATAACTTTGAAGGAGATAGTCAAGACTTTTGCTTGAATATCATATAGTTAAGGAGCCACTTCATAATACTTTGCGCTACAAGTTGTCTTGGACTTTGCCACACACTTTAAACTTTCGAATACTTTTCTAGAAGAGTAAGCTAAGAGATTTCTTCTCTAGCATTCAGCAAGAAATAAATTGACTAGGAGAAATATTACATTCCTGGAGATGAAGTCATTCAATCTGAGGCAAAGGAAATAGGAGTATTGATTATCAGGAAAATTCTTAACCAGTTCAAACTTGAAAGCACAAACTAGCAGGCACAAGAATGAAAAATTGTACTTCAGTAAAGTCACTATGTAAAACATTGACCCAACCATACTTTTACAAAGCCAGCAAAAAACCAAAGCAGACAGCGGGTAAAAAAAATTCAGAAGCCGCATACATTTATGGATCTTTGAATTTTTTTAATGAAACTGGAGCCATACATCTAATATGTTTTTTTTTTGTTTTTTTGTGCTTCTGTGATTGAACAAGAACATCAAATTCTATCCTAGCAGTTTTATCAGTAAAATCATGAGGGAAACTAAAGTGTCCATGTTTATGGGAGAATGCCAAATTTGTCCAGATGAACAGGGTTAAAAAATAATCAGAAACCCATACGACATTTTTTTCCCTTCATATCTAGACAAACAGCAACTAAGCCTTCGTCTTAAACAAGTTGGAATTGGTTAGAAGTTCTCTATACTTTCTACTGACATTTCAGGAAAAGAAATCTCTGATAGACCAACCTTTTCTTCTCTCCATTTCGCTTCCCACTGAGCATCCAGCATCTTTTCAGAAATTTCTCTCTGTGCATTAAGAAGAACTGTCATCTCATAGAGCTTTTTTGGGTCTTTGAGGTCCTTCTCACTCCAAGAAGATGCGTTTAATGGAAGGTTCAACTCCTGCAAATGGTTGTATTACCCTATATGAATAAGGAAAATAACAATAACAATAGAAGAGCAAGAGAGAACTTCCTGACAAATCAACAGCATGCTGACCTTCCAAATTAATCACTTAAACTAAGATGGGGAGGAAATTTTAATACACACTTAAGACAGCCGATATAAGCAGAACTTTCCTGTCTTTTGCTAGCTTCTTTAAGGGGACTTTGTCAGAAAAACAAGTCATCTAATGTACAATGGTTATTCACAATAACTCCAAGACAAACTTCTAACATCTTTCCAATTTTACTTCATGATTTAGATAGGTTGTTGGTTACAGACTGATGAACCATACAGAAAATAGCGGGCATTTAAACAATAATGTAACCAGAAATAGTATAAAATTCTAGCAAAGATAAAACACACCCCCCAATTTTGAGGACGCGGCGGAGGGTCAAGCTTCATGACTTCTGCCTCCAGAGCTTTCTTGGCCTTGAAGTAAGGAATGTTCTTCACAATAACAGGATCTTCTCTTGCTCGGGCGGGATCAATAGAGACCAAGGCCTGTAAGATAATTTAGTCAAGAAAGTTGATCTGGATATTATTGAGACATATTTACCACAAAAAAAATATGTCATACTTCTTGCAAATACTCCCATCCAGGTTTTCTCTTGGCCACCACATCTCGAAGTTGATCATATCGCGTAGATTCCTGGAATGAAAACACGATACATAAGCTGTCAGCGAAATCCGGCTCACAAGTGTTCTAGACTTCCAGACTGTGTGAAACCCTCAAATAGGTAAAAGATGAAATAAAATAAGGCAGTCTATGTCATCTGTCATTTTTCATAAAAGCAGATGCCGATGAATTTAGTTTGAATCGATTAGATCTATATGTTGTCTTTTGTCAATATATTTTACTTGTGAAAATGCTAATTTCTCAACAAGAAGACAACTTCAGAACTTCATTATAATCATAGACGAAAACTGAAAAGTCATCTCTTCAATGAGTTTAACAGTCGAAATGGCTTTTCTCTGAATGTCACAGCCAATTGTACAAGACTCGTATTGTGAGATTCCGCCATAGCTAAAAGAACTTTGATTATGCAGATTGAAGGGAATTGTGATACATTAATCCTTAAAAGGAGGGAAGAGGATGAGAAAAACAACAGAGACGTCAATAAAAGACCTTATTACTTGACATGGAGTGGCGGATGTTTGTAGATAAAGCTGAATAAAGCAAACGGGTTCCTGACTTCCTGTATCCGAACCCAGCAATAGGATAAGGCTGACTGGTGACTTAGGTTGAAACTCTACCACAGTTAATCTTTGCATATGAATTTTGAGATAAAATAATCATCTGAATAGAACATATATGATTATGAAACATGAACTTCTTTACCATTGACGGAGCCATGAACTTTAACATAGAGTCAAAAATGTAAAAATAATTTTTTATCTACATTTTCCACTACACTGGAAGCTTTTTTTTTTTTTTCACAGGGATTCGAAAATTTATGTATATACAGAAACATTGCTTTTATCCTATTGCGTAGAGTAATTTTTGGATGAAGGGGATTCAATTGAATTCCCTTCTTTACACGTGGCTCAGCCACTGTTCCTTACCAATATATCATTGTTCAATTTTTACCAGAGTGAACTAAGATGAAGCATGTTTCCACAGAAAGAAAAAGAATATGAAGCATCCTTGAAAATCAAACAGCACAAAATTGAACTCCCGCCATTCCAATTTATGTGGCAAAGTTTGAATAGGAATGGAGTTTAAGAAAGGAAGATTTTTGAAACCTATGATCATAACCATGTCACAACATTTACGATTTGTGTGGCTATAAGGCTTTAGAAGCCTGTGGTTTTAAACATTCCATAACATGTGTGGCTATAAAATCTTCTCATTAAGGGTAAAATTGGAAGTATAACTTCAATCATTTCCTAATTTAGAAAGTTGTCATTCTTATAGGAACAGACTAAAAGGGAAAGGTTGCCGCAGAACTAGAAGGGAGAGAATAGCATTGATCACAGGGCATAGGTATGTAGCTCTATGTACAAGTCCTAGATTCACAATCAACTAGATGATGAACTCTCTTGATGTTAAGCTGATTCCAAAATTTACTATTGAGCATTAAAAAAGGAAACCAAAAGAAATCACGTGACTTGAACTTGGATATTTTGAGAAGATTCCATAGATTACTTTCAATCTTATTGCTAAGTTCAGAAATTTCCTGCGTATACCTGTGCTCAAACTTCATTCTACCAATAGAGTGAATTGTGTTTGAAATTTTTGTTAGTAATTGGTATAAATTGAGTTCGATGAGTTCTGTGTTACCCCTTCCAATCTTGCAAACTTTTTTTTAGCATTAGGGATATAGGAAGCCAGAAGACAAAAATAAAAAAAGGTATACTTTGGATTTTGGCAGGATAGCATTGGTTACTTAGAAGTTCTCTGGTGCACTACCTGGAGGAGCGGCATTAGGAAGTAGAATTCAATTATTAGTTTCTTCCTTTTTTTTAGCATCTCATCCTTTACTGATGTGAGTAACTTCCATATTAATCAAAGTTAAATAGGTTGCTAACCAGTTCGAGTTTGTTTCTGGTGCACTTGAAATAGGGTGAGCACATTTATCTGATTAATATAGAGTTTGCCTCTTCTTTTTATTTCCTGTTTCAATGTGTGCAATAATAGAGTTCAAAATTTACAGATATTTAAGCATACGTTATGGGCTCTGTAAAATGCTCAACATTCTCAAAATAACAGAGCAATTATGAATAGCAAGAAAAAAACCGTCTTTGACAACCATAAGATAAAAGTAAACCTTATATTGCCACCAAATCTTCTTCTTGACATCATCATCATATTCAAATCCACCCACAATCTGAGGCAAGGTAAGCAACCAAAATGCAGCAATGCTGGGGTCCTTCATACTATCAACAATATGCTGTAACAGTAAAGAAGAGGGAAAATCATAAAGTGCAAAGTTGTAAGGGGCTTCTTATACTTGACTTTTCTATAGAAAATATTTGAGAAGTCACACACTTATAAGCAAGACAATCTGGTGAATAGGGTGATCACTAACAGCTATTGGGAAGTAGGCAATGAATAGAAAATGAGAATTTTCTCTCCCAAATTTGGCTTGTCATATAAAAGGAAATGTAACTAGAAAGAAGAAACATATTTCCTTTGAACCCATTCTCCATAAAAAATAGGAAGGAAATCAATTCTTCTTTATTTAAAAATCCTTTTCCCACTTCCCAACTGCATGAGAATCTTTCTTCTCATCCTTTGACATATCGAACAAAAAAAATAAATCAAGCAATGATGGACGAGATGCAGTGAAAAAACCATATTATAGTAAGCAGTTATCCATTGCGACAAAATAGAAACAGGGATGAAAAAGCACTAGCCTCGTAAGGATAATCCATCTTTCTCATGATATTATAAGCTTTCCAAGGAGGCTCCATAATCTGTAGCATTGAAAGATTACACAGACATGAGAATGATTATAAGTAAATCAAAACTGAAAGAAAAGGAGGAAAAGAAATTCTTCCTAGAATGAAAATTCATGACATCAAGAATACAAATGGGGAAAAAGGACATTATCTAGTGCTCATTTTATTTGCCATTCCTCTTTACCATACTCCAGAGTGTAGAAAACTATTCCTGGTTCACTAGATTTCTAGGTTTTCCCCATGGATGCGTTTTTGTGACTCATTACTGACTACTTCCTCTCGTTTGCAGATACCTATATTTTTCCATACTCCATTTCAACGGCATTAATCAATATAGTGGAACAGATTTATGCCCAGAGAAACCTTTTAAATGAACATCTATCAACTGCGAAGAAATTAAGCATAGATATCGTTCTTGTTCATACACTTTTACTTTATTTAGAGGCAGATGAAATGGATGAGCGAACCAAGTGAAATATTTTGTCAAGATAAAACTCCTCACTTATGGAAGCAGACCTCGTGACAGGTTGCAGGTTTTCACAGTCTCTAAGTCTTAGCATGAGTAGGAAAGGGTTATGACTAGAATTCTAAGCAGTGTCAAAAATATAATCAAAATATCACACATTGTTTCTATGAAATGACTAGAAAATGAAAAGATCGGGAAGTCGCATTTAAAAAAAAATTGAGAAGTAAAATCCACTGCCATTAGAATTCTTCTTCCTTTTTTTGTTTTTGTTAATAATGGTGGCGTCCGGGCCAGCTTGTGCACCTCGACTATTCCGACAGATACCTCTCACAAGAACATGTATTGGGTAACTCTGTCCGTCAAGGCTTGGGAAGATGGGAAAAGAGCATGCAGTGTTTTTTGCCTCTATGGGGATTTGAACTATGGTCTCTAAGGTTTGCAGTTTGCACCCACTTCATTGACCACTAAGTCACTGCCGTTATGATTCTAAAATAGTACCCAATATATTTGCATGATGTTAGAAATAACTCTCAATGGTAAAATATATTAGCATAATGTAAAAAAAATCTCAATGGTTTTTAAACAGTAGAAAAAGAAATTGGAACAAAGAACAGGAAAGACTGGATAGAACTCACATCATCTGCAGATATCCTTATTTGCAGCTTGTCTTTGCATTCCGGGCATTTCATCACACCCTGCAGAATAAGTGGTATCATTATCAACAGCCATTGCTAAAGTTTCAAAAAGTTTGGAGAACAGTTCTTACTTAAGAGTTAAGACCGGGCCTAGGTGGATATGAAAGATCATGTGAAGCATAATGACTGCATCCATCTTTAACACAATTGACACAAATCCAACTAAAGGAAATAATGAAGCTGGTGTGTGCAAGAAAGAAATACAGTTCTTAACTCATAACATACTAGATGAAAAGGAAGCAACATGCATCATTCAAATTCATTGATATAGTATCAAAACAGCCTCTCTTTAACAAGATTACTGAATAATAGGATGAGCTCCAAGTCTACTCAGGTGTGCTAGATTTCCATCGTGCATATCGAGGTGATATCAAAGCTCAAATCAGGTTTATAGATAAAGGTCTAGTTCTAGATTATCTGAAAACTATCTTCATGAGCTAGGGCTATGGGTTCTTTAGCAGGATTCAGCCTATTTACCTAAGTGATTGAACTTAGGTGCTTCTAAGTCGTCTTCGAAGTCAATATCAACTGACAAATATTACCTATTACCTAGTAGAAGCATGGGAAAATACAGTTAAAATCAAATGAAAACAGTGTTATCAAAGGCAAAAAGCACAAAAAAGCTTAAAGGCCAGTCAGATATTTAAGCATAAAGAAAAAATACAATAATATGTGTAGTCAAAGACTAATAATTCTAAAGCACGAATAACAAATCAATGGACAAAGAAATTAAGATAAAGTACATATCAATTGTTTAATGTTGCCTCTTCAGGATAACACTCATTGGTAGGGAGAAGTATCAAGTATGCCTTGGAGCCTCAATCACTATACTGAAGCGCCCACTAAGTGAGGCAAAGTGCTCAGCATGTTTTGTGCCTCGCTTCAGGTCTTAACACGCTTCAGGCGAGCCTTTGACAACACTGAATGAAAATACATATACATGCCACATAAATAACATGAGCCAAGTTGATTTCTGGTTAGGCTTGGCTTTACTTATTCAATAAGCCCTATTCTCAACTTGGCTTTCCATAACAAATGAAACTCTATTTTCTTTACCTTAGCATTTTGGATAATTTCTCAAGCCAAAAGAACTACTGGCATGACTCACTCAGTTCATTTTCAGCCTTTAAGAAGCTATATTATGAAAATTGAATAACTTCCCAAAACAGTTCTCACCGATCCATCACAACTGGGACATTCTTTAGATGGCAGTGGCAAGTGAAGGTCCACTGTGGAAGGAAGGTGCACCAACTCAGCTCTGTTATCAGCTATCGCATCAGCAATGGATTCAGCTGTGGCTTTTTCTCCCCTGTAGCAGTAGTTTGGAAGCTTTAAATAGACATAAATATTCAGTGTGTTTGACATTATCTTCCTGTCCCTAGAGTAATTTATGATTTTTCACAACTATGATGATTAATAACATAAAACAAGAAGGAGGTGGTTCAGTACACCAACATGATGATGGTGACGCTTTGAGCTACCAACAGCAATTACACGAGCTACTGTCATTGCCGAATCCGAAATAAAAAACCTGAAGACTAGAATGTGTTTTTAACAGTCACATAGGACGTGGGAGAAGAAGGGGGTGAAAGAACCTCAGTGTATCTTTTAAGAGTATGCAGTTTAGAATATGACAAAGACCACAATATTGTTCTAGAAATTGGATTAATACATAAAATGTGAACAGGATGTTCATTTTAACAGCAAGAGCACAAGTGTATCAATGATTATCTACCTTTTCAATGTGTAGTTTTTCACTTGGTAATGCACTTTGCCTGATCCTTTGCACATTGTGCACTGCAACGCCTGCCATCCACTGCATGTCCGGCAGTCCCTGCAGTCAATGAACCAAGCATCTTCTTTCAACTACACATTTCATCACCTTCCATATCAAGACATGCCAGTGGACTATAAATTTGACAAGCATTTCAGCTTCCCTTCAGTAGGGACAAATAAGATGCTCTCTCACTTTCACTTCAATTTGTGATTACCACATCAGCTTTTGCATAAGGACATCGAGACCACCAATGAGCACAGAAGACAAATGTCTGATATCTTTCAAGCTCATAGTCTATTGTAAAGTAAAACATGGATTGACACACCAAACCTATGAAAGAATGTGAGCATCCAAACCTATTCCTTAAAGTAATGGATGGAGTTACCCCAATACCTTTATAAATCTTTCGATGCCCTTTTACGCACAATGTGCATAAATCAGCAAAAAAACAAAACTTTTGACATGAACCATTTATCAATTTCATTATTTCTAATATAAGACACTTCAACTTCAGGAATATAAATTCTAACAAAAAGTAAACATGAGCCGAGACTATAAGGGCACCTCTGGCTGATCACCTTCTTTCCGAGCTCCATTGCAATGTCATAAGTACCCAGAGTAGCCACCACCTGCAGTAAAACACCAAATATCTCAGTTAGGAGAAACCTTCATTGAACAAATACTTTCAGCTTAAAAGTCCTTGTTAATGTCAGGTCATCACCTCTCTTACATATTACTTGAAGACTCAGTCCAAGGAATGCTGAAAAAAACTTCCTATTCATGGGCTCCTAGTGATATATGAACAAACATTTAAAGACACAGTTCTGAAAAATGGAAAAAGAAAAAGGTAGGTTTTCCAATTCATAGCCTCACAGTTGACATATGAGCAAACCAGTTGAAGATCCAATTCAGAATTTTTTTAAAAACAAAACAAGCCAACTAGATTTCTCCATTTATTGCCTCTCGGTGGCATATGAACAACTAAATTAACGCCCCATTACATAAAACACTGACAATTGGCTCCCCCATTCGAGGCCTTCCAGTGAAATATGAACATATATTTGAATACCCAGTTCAAAAATTCTAACAACTGGACTGTCCCATTCATTCGAGACCTTCCAGTGAAACATGAACATATATTTGAATACCCAGTTCAGAAATTCTAACAACTAGACTGTCCCATTCATGGTCTCTCAGTGACATATGAACAAACATATAAAGACCCAAATCAGGAAGAAATGCAGACAACAATGCTTCTCAAGTTATGGACGAGAAAGTGTGGTGAGCTTACAGTGACTTATGAACAACTAAATTAACGCCCCAGTTCATAAGACACTGACAATTGGCTCCCCCATTCGAGGCCATTCAATGAAACATGAACATATATTTGAAGACCCAATTCAGAAATTCTAACAACTAGACTGTCCCATTCATGGTCTCTTAGTGACATATGAACAAAGACCCAATTCAGGAAGAAATGCAGACAGTTATGCTTCTCCAGTAATGGACAATAAAGTATGTGAGCTTACAGTGACATATGAACAACTAAATTAACGCCCCAGTTCATAGAACACTGACAATTATCTTCCTCATTCGAGGCCTTTCAGTGAAACATGAACATAAATTTGAAGACAGTTCAGAAATTCTAACAAACAAACTGTCCCATTCATGGTCTCTCAGGAACATATAAACAAACATTTAACGACCCAGTTCAGAAAACACTGACAGTTAGCTTCCCCATTCAAGGCCTTTCAGTGACACATGAGCATATATTTGAAGAACCAATTCAGAAATTCTAACAACTATACTGTCCCATTCACTGTCTCTCAGTGACATATAAACAAACACTTAACGGCCCATTAAGTAAAAAAAATGCTGACAGTTACACTTCTCCAACATAATTAACACCCCAGTTCAGAAAACACTGACAATTGGCTCTCCCATTCAAGGCCTTTTCAGTGAAACATGAACATAAATTTGAAGACCCAATTCAGAAATTCTAACAAATAGACTGTCCCATTCATAGTCTCTCAACGACATATGAACGAACATATAAAGACCCAATTCAGGAAGAAATGCAGATAATTATACTTTTCCAGTTATGGACAAGAAAGTGTGGTAAGCTTGCAGTGACAGTTGCACTTCTCCAACTTAATTAACAACCCAGTTCATATTCATAAAACACTGGCAAATGGCTCCCCCATTCGAAGCCTTTTCAGTGACACATGAACATACATTTGAAGACCCAATTCAGAAATGCTAACAAATAGACTGTCCCATTCATAGTCTCTCAGTAACATATAAACAAACACTTAACGACCCAGTTCACAAAACACTGACAATTACCTTCCCCATTCAAGGCCTTTTCAGTGAAACATGAACATATATTTGAAGACCCAGTTCAGAAATTCTATCAAACATACTATCCCATTAACAGCCTCTCACTGACATATAAACAGACACTTAACGACCATTAAGTAAAAAAAGCAGAAAGTTACACTTCTCCAATTACATACAAGAAAGTGCGGTGAACTTACAAAGATGGTCGAATAAGACAGCTTAGAGATGAATTCAGGTACACCGAAACCTCTCGGAGCAGAGCCGGCAATGTCATAAGCAAGCGTAATAGGTGAGAGAACAAGCTTTATTGGAAATTCGAATATGTCAATGAGTTGCTGTCCATAGCGGCTACTGAAGTACTTGTACTGAAGGTCAGTGAATTGCTTCAAATTCTTCAGTAACCGGTCAGTCCCTCGAGACATTGCTCAAACATTCAACTAGTTGAAGAAGAAGAAGAAGATGAAAAAAAGGATAAAGAGGGAGATGGGCGTATTTCAAGCTGGGTTGTAAAGGGATAGGATTTGGGGGTATATTTTTTATTTTCTACGTCTCCGAGTTGGGTGATCAAACCGTCCTGAGTTTAAGTGCTGAAAATATTTTTTTTTAGAAATATGAGATAGAGGTATTTATATATAGTTGCATGTTGAACGTTTTTATGAATACAATTTCAATTTCACTACAAAGTTTAAAAAAATTGTAGTTCTTCAAATATTTTGTGATTTTTTATTTGAATTTTTAAGATGAATGATAATGAGGTAAGAGTTTATCTATATTGGGGAAGTTAAATTTTACATGAAATCGGTTGTATGAGATATAGTTGATCTTATGTAGTGGTATAATTAGAAAACAATGGATATTTGTGATCCCGAAAAATCACAATTTTATATTTGAAATTGTGATTCTTACTTTTATTCCTTCGTAGTTTTGAAACTTTTACTTATCACGTTGATAAACAGACGCTTGACAGGTATGGTTAGTAGAACTGTCTCTTATTGTTTAAGAAAACAATGAGTTTGATCTAACAATGCGTATGGTTAACAAATTATGAAAGACATGTCCCGCAATCGATTGATTTTTCTAACTTGGCTATACAATTTGATGACTTGTTTAAAATAAACTATCAAAATTCTTCCGTCCATGTGAATAATTTTAATTCCAGAGGATTTAACAATGCGTATGGTTAACAACATCCCTCTCCGATGGAGTCAATTGATATGTAATAAACTTATATTTTAAACTAAATTAATTAACATTTATTTTACAAGGTTATACATAAGGCCAAATATTGCAGAAACTATAAAAAAATCTAGAAATTTCGATTATTCGATTCAACTTCCTTTATTCGAAAATTCGATTCGATATTCAATGTAAGGATCACCATTCTTCGATGCAACGAATAATCAAAATTTTATTAAATATATTTTAAATTACATTTAATTATTTATTTTGACCCAAAACATTTTTAATTTTGAAACCCAACCCATTTAAGATTTAAGTTTAACCCAAGCCCTATTTGCATTGAGGGAAGAACTCATCTGATTCACTTTTCTGTTCTCACTTCTTTTCGCGCGCTCAGCAGCAGCCAATAAGCCAACAACCGCCTCTCACTCTCACCGGAGCAGCAATACTCACCGGAGCAGCAATCGTCGGCGACCAGCAGGCAGTGTATCTCTCAGTCTCTCTTCTCAGCACAAGTAGAAAAAAACTGTGTTGCTGGCTTGCTGCCTGTTAGTGTTCTTTTTTTTTGGTTTGTGTTGTTGAATGATGCTACTGCTAGAAATTATTGATTGTTGGCTCTATTGAATGTATTAGTTTCATGTTAAGTTAAACATTATGATAATTTGTTCTCATTTTATTTCTCACTTGCACCGAAAAAAGTTTGAACTTTTACATAACCGAACCGAAGAACTGAATGCCCATCCCTAGCAGAAACCAGAAATTGCCACATTTGATTATTTGTGTGTTGTTAATTTCTGTCTTCTCGCTCGACTTGATTGTTTGAATGTTCATTATCGTTTTGTTTGTGCACAGAGTAATCTCACAAACAGAAAAACTGAACAAGAAATTGCGAACCGAATTTGGTTAACATTTTCACCAACCGATAACCGAGAAACACCGAACTGACTGAATGTCCAGTCCTAGTAGTCACCCTTCTTTCAAGAAAAAATTGTTACTTGATAGTTCTTTCCTTTATTTAATACTGTATTGAAAATCAATTACTTGTTATTGATTTAGTTTGGTGGTTGTTGTCTAACTTGTTACTTAATTCAGTTGTTGTAGCCTTGAGGTCACTGTCAACTATAGTAAACTTTTAGCCAGCTTACTCTAATCCTGAATACTGATGTCTACTCTCTTACAGAAATGTATTCACCAAATGAACATCCTCCCACAGACCCACTTGCAGAAAACAATCTTCAGGTTCATAGCAATACTACCTTATCCAATTTTCATTTTTTTTTTTGTAAATATTTTGTTTAGAGAATGTAACTGCTTTTGGATGTTTGCCCCTGTGGAAATTCATAGCCATTCTTCGTGCTGCACAAGGCATCAAAGTCTTCAGAGTCTACTGCAATATCTCCTGGAAGACCCGCCAAAAGAAGACTTGACTCTTCACCAAAAGTATTATTAAACAATGAAAACAAGAATGAGAACGTAAAAATGGAAGCTTTCCAGTGTGTATGGTCAAAAATTGAATCCAAGATTAAGGTTCTTCTTTCCCAATTTTGTTTCCTGAAATGGTATAGATATTTTCGTTAGTCCAATTGAGTGTAAATTAAGTAATGCTAAATTGCTTCTTTCTTGATGTTTGAGAATTGAATTTAGGATGTCTTGAGGAGTATAAATGCTGACGTGTTTGATGAGATAGGACAATGGGTTCGTGAATCTTTTAATGAAATTTGTTCGTGCAGAGGGCCTGTTGATCCATCAAAGTCAAGTCTTCCATACCCTTTTGTTCATAATGGTGGTTTAGTTAAAAAGCTCTTCACTGGTCTGGTCTTTACCAGTAAGTTCATTTTTTCATTTCTTTTAGATGTTTAGTTTGCAAATATGAAGCTATGCTGATGGTAACCAATATCTGAAATCTTCTATTTTGTTTTTCTGAAAAGACTTCTTATCTCAACTCCTCCCATAAATTTGTCATGTTTCTTTTCAAGAATGTTGTTCAATTGTGAATTATGGCCGGACCATCTAACCCTGATTTCCAATTCCCAACTTTACCTGCACTGTTCCTGTTGATAATATTTTATCAATGGGTAGTATTTCACTCGTGTTGATTAGTACTTTCTTGGATTATTTGCAGAGAATATTGAAACTGTCGATGACATATTAACTTTTGCTGAACTTGGTTTAAACTTGAAATCTCGTGGATGCTATGTGGCTAATATTTCCTCCTTGGATTTTTCTACCAAGAATGGCATTGGGGGCTGTCTCAGAGCGCTTCTGAGACAATTGCTTATGGTTGACATTGAAGTAAGTAGACAATTTAAGTCTATAATTATGCACATATTTAAGTAGAACTAAATCTTGCGTGACATCTTTATTGTTATTCACTATCATTCTTGTTTTTGTTTCTAAGGCAGCTGATGTTTCGCTCTTAGCATCATGGTATAGTGACCATGGCAAGTATGAGAAACCAGTGGTTGTAATTATTGAGGATATGGAGAGGTGTTCTGGGGCTCTCTTATCAGATTTCATCAATATGATAAGGTACCGTCATATATTGTCAGCACATCTCCTTTTTACACCATAGCTATCTACTTTTCAAGCATAATTAAAGCAAGAGTTGCACAGAACTTCTTCGAGATGGTGTATTTTACAATTTTAATTACGGAAAAGGGTCATATTTGCCCCTTTACTTTCAAATTATTTTCATACTTATCCTCCGTTTCACTATTATACATATCCTTACTGTTATGCTTTGAGCCAAATATACCCCTTATCGGCTTATCCATTAAATGTCCGGGTCCCAGCCTTAAAATAGACACGTGGAGATTTGATATTAATTTAAAGGACCCAGATCATTTTGCCTCATCCTGCTTTTGTTTTTTAGTTAAAATTTTGTTACTAGAATCTGGTTTCTGCAGGTATGTCATTAGAATTTTGTTGCTGAATTTTGGAACTTGGAGATCTTATTCGATTTTTGTGAAAGTTTTGTTGGTTGCTGCCAGTAAGGTTTCTCTTTCAGTATTTGTTTTGGCTACTGTAGATTTGTTTAAAATGGCGGATTAACAAGTCTGTGTGTCAAAAATTACAGAACATAGACTATATGGTTCTAATTATTTTCAACTAAGACTTTAGTTACCAATTTCAAAAAAAATAAAATTGAGATGAAGTAAGACTATTGGGTTTATGACCATTTGGTTGAAGGCCACCTACAAATGAAACTAAGAGCCTGTTTGAATTGGCTTATTTTAAGTGCTTTTATGCCAAAATAGCTTTTAAACACTTTGGTAGTGTTTGGGTAAAATAAAAAAGTGCATATAAGCACTTGTTTTGCAGCTAAAAAGACAAATAAGCCAAAAGCTATAAGCCCATCAAACAGGCTCTAAAATAAACACAGATGAGAGATGATGCATGATTACAACAACAACATCAACATACCCAGTGAATTCCACTAAATCTTATTGATAGTGAAGTTGATTTGACTATGCATTGTGAACTTCTCAAAGGATTAATGGATTATTTGGAGTTTTTATATTCTAACAAAGGGAATACGTCTCGAGTTTATGATGTGTGCAAGTGTTTCTATTGTGTTGAGAAAAGGGGATTAATATGTGACGGCTTTTTTCATGGACTTCTAGAACTCCTATGAGGAACTGATGTTGATTGTCATTATTCTTGATCAGAACTCGAGTTGATTACTTTTGTAACAAGCTGAGTATGATCAATATTTATGTTACATCTTGAAGGGGAGTGTTCTAGATGGATGTATACGTCCTTCGGTATAATGTACATAGTAGCAAATATTAGAAGATTCAAAGGATTTGTATTTTGAGTCTTCCCTTAGTTAGAACCCAGTGTAAACTTATTTATACTGTACATCTTTGAATAAGAAGCAAATCATTCTCCCATACCTTGTCTACTACATTTATCAAAGCTACGTGACTGGCAATAATACATACTCCAAATTAAAAATGGAGTTTTCTGCTGCAGTGCCGACAAAAGCTGGAACAAAAGTATGAGGCATCAAATCAGAGTTATGCATAAATTATCTCTAATTTTTGATGCATTTTAAGTACCTTAAGAAAGGGAAAGACCCTTTCTTAGTTTGGTCAAGGGAGGAATATGCTTGTTTTAGGGATAAAGTTGATTTAATTGTAATTGCTACAAACAAATTATTTATGGTGTACGTATTGACTGCATGATTTTGTGCCTGAGCTTTACCTCAATTTCCTTTCTATTTTAAAGTTCATTTACCAAAGTATATAGCTGTTCTTACATATAAAACCACTTCTGTATTATGATTCTTATAAGTAATGTCTGCTTTTATCAGTGAATGGTCTGTTAAGATTCCAATCATCCTAATTGCTGGTGTTGCTACAAGTGCTGATGCTCCCAGAAATGTGCTCACTGCCCGTGCACTTCAGTATTTGTCTACATCAATATTCTCTCTGAAATGCCCGGCTGAAAGGTTGGATGCAATCATTGAGGCTGTTCTAGTAAAAAATTGTGCTGGCTTCAGTGTTGGCCACAAGGTGGCGACTTTCTTGAGGAACTATTTTTTGAGACAAGATGGAACAGTTACTTCATTTGTTAGAGCCTTAAAGGTCTGAATCATATTTTTGTTTTCTTGTAATTATACATTAGAACTATACCCATCATGTGTTTTTCGGCTCTGCTTGATTAGAAATCTGAATGTACATATGTACCCAATCATATACTTACAACTAACATAATGGTTTCTCCAGATGGCAATAATCCAACAACTTTCCATCGAGCCTCTTAGCTTTGTGCTCAAGCTTTTAGTTGATGAGGGAGATAGTAAGGTGAGAACTACTTCTCAAACTTTACATTTGCTTGGTTCTATTGTATTTCTATTTGGTTGGTGTCTTGATCTAAATGGGGGATCAAATATTTCCTTGAAAGAGATAATCTTCCGTACTCTGACTTCTATAGGATTTAGTCCATATATTTTCCTTGTTCTTCAAAGAGCCTTCGTAGTTGTTGAGATTGAATTGGTGAAACATCCCAACTTGGTTAGAATGTTTCAGGCTGTGACCTAAACCAACTTACAATGGCAGGTTATGTCCATGATGTCAGATACTGTGGAATGATAGTTAGGCCATTTTGCTATTGATATTCTGCTCTAACATGTATTATTAGTGGTTGTTACATTCACATGGTTACCATGTGAAGATCAAGTTGCATCATATAAGTGACAACTTTGTGTAATTATTTTTTCCCTACGATTGTTAAACCTTTACAGAGGTCATGGTATGAGGATCTTGCTAATTTGCCGGAGGAATTGATAAAGCATTCTTTTGAGCTTCCATCTTACAGGAAATATTCAGTAAATCGGTTTGTAACATAATATGCCCCTTTTTAATGATTAAAAGTGTACTTCATATTAGAGGAGAATATCTCTAAATAGCCCATGAATCATCTTACCAGGAATACTCATGTAGAACTAAATGCTATGAGTCTAGGCCATGGACTATCAGAAATGCAGAGGCTGCAGGAACTATGGAGATCTCGCCTTATGGTAAGATTTTATTATACATTGGGCCTTTACGATTAATGTAGTTCATGCTGGTTCCTAATTCAGGCGATGACAAGATTTGGAAAATTATTCCACAACTTTTCAATGCTCCATGTCTTTTTGTAGGTTACTGTTTTGGTATACTTCTTGTATACGGCCGACTTTGGCCTTGTCAATAATGAAATTGTTTACCTGATAAAAAAAATGCCCCTGTTAAAATTTCTCAATAACTTAAAGTTGGAATGGCTTCATCATTTTTTTAAATTAATAAATGTAGCTAAATATATCTGGAAGTAGAAACTGCTTTGTTCCTTTGCAGCTCAGTATCATCATTGAAGTTCTCTAAAAAGTTATGATGTTATCCCACAGTTGCCCGGTGAACATGTTATCTAATACCGCAGTTATGGAATTGAAACCCCATTCTATATGGTATTAGTTAGTTATTGGTTGAGTTCTTCAAATAAATGGCTACATCTTTTTTGGATTTTCTTTAATTTTCTCTAGATTCTACTGTTTGATGTTGACAGCCAGAAGAAAGATCGAAGTTTGCGCTTCTTTCATTATTTCTTCCTTCAAGACTTGCCACCCCCTCAATATATGCAATCTCTTCTTCCATTTTCTCTTCTTAGATTGTTGGAGTCTCTTACAAATTTTAAGGTCTGATAGCTAATATCTAATGAATCTCTTTGTTTTTCTACAGTTGTTTCTATTTTCTTCCTGAATATTATAGACATGCCAAATTATGGCATTGAATGAAAAAGCTAGTTATTTGTGCAATATGGGGAAGATTTCTATTTCGTGACTAAAATATTATTTTAGTGTTTATATGAAGCTGGAAGGTACCATAAAGTTGCATTGCTGGACTTGTATTTGGAGGCATTAGATCCTGAGTTATACAACTCCAGGTTATCTAATCAAGGCTGTGATAGTGCAAAAGATAGGAGCTTGTTGTCAAATAATGATAAACTTTTCAAGCTACAAAAGGCTGAGGTTACCAATCAAGTCATCCGCAAAATAAGGTAGTTGCAAGTCTTACCCTTATTTCTACACTCAACATTAACTTGTTCTTTACTTCACCTGGAAAGTAAACTAAGAAATTCCATGCAGATTGAATTTTATTCCAGTACTCTATTCTTTATGGCTGTAAGGAGAAAACTACTCCATCCATAATTAGATTCTTTAGCGAAAATGGTGTTTGCAGAAAAACTGAAAAGGATTCAGATGATTCCTTGTGTTAAAAGTTCCTGTATCTTTTGTCTTATTCCTCCAACCCTTCTCCCCCAACCAAATGTTGCGCATGATGCTTGAGTTTTTGATGAACCAGGGATCTACCAGCTGCGAAGCTATCCCAGTTGCTTAAGAGTTGGGAGAGGCTCACCAAAGGGACAATGGAGGTATAATCACTGCCAGTTCATTTTAAGCGGCAAACCCCTTATAGTAGTTAGTGTACATATGGATTTTATGTTTATAGGAATAAATATGGAAAAATGTAATTGGTCAATGAGACATGTTAATACTTAAGAAAAGGAAAACTAAATGCCCACACACTTAAGGGAAAAAAGTTAGAAATAAGAAGCAGCTAACCAAATGTACTGTCAATCAGAAAGCATATGAAGAGGCATATTTTATTTTGGAGTTGAAGGAACTGTTTTCATGGTTAGGAAACGTCTTCAAAAGTTTTCCCAGGTCAAGCAAGCCTTAATGATCTTTTCTTTCTATCCCATCTTTCCTCATTGGTGATTGAATAAGATTTCAATGATAAGTAGGTTATTGAATTGCCTCTGGGTGGAAAGGCTACTGAGAAATCTCATCTTACAGTAGAGATCAGATATTTGGATTAACTTATCTGTTTGATTTTCCATGTTTATCTTGTAGTGAATGGCCTAAATTTTCTGATACTTCTGCAGCAGTTTCATCTTACCATTTTACTTGATGCTACAGCTTACATCGAGTGAGTTCTGATATACTGCTGTGCTCAGTCATTTTATAACTCTCTGGTCATTGCTTCAGGTTCATGAGAAGATTATGGAGCTACAGTCTCAAATGGTATCAGAGGATGTCAAAAGCCACAAAGCAGAATTAACTGATATATCAAAGTATGTGGTGAATCCATAACTGCATGTGTTCTATCCTTGCAGCATTGTAAGGATAACTTGACACAATTTGTTGAGTTGTAAGATTTTGTTTCCGCTTTCCGGCATGTCATTTGTCCTTCGGTTAGATTTAATATATAGGAGTGCCACTTATTGCTAGATAATTGTATCAAGGTTGTTATAGCCATTGGGTTAGCATCTCTTGTAATTTTATGACTGCTTGTTGGAATGCCGTTCTCCTGCCAAAAAAAGTTTTGCACTGTGAAGTCCAGATGGCCAATTTAAGTCCATTAATCTGCTCTATAGATTTTGGAACCTTATGGTTGGTGACTTGGGGTGAAGGTTGTGAGGAAAGTTGTGTATAAGCAAGTCAAAGAGGAGAGAAACAAAAAGTGAAGGGGTTAGTACCCTCCATGTCAGCTTTTCCACCCATTGGATGTATATGACTTATACTCCACCTAGGGAAGTAAATGCATTAATTTCCTCCTTTACCCTTCCACATTATGGAACCAAACAAGTAGAGATACTTCGGTACAAGTAGTTGTGATTCTTCTGAATATATCTTAAATCTTTTTCTTCAATTTACGATGTTATGACTTGTGTAACAGGAGGCATATCAATCGACGCTGTTTAAATGTGGAGAAAGATGCATGCACATCAAATGACAAAGCTGTGACTTTAGCAGGTCAAATGATAAGGTAGGGAGGGGCACATAACCTGTATTCCTCTACCTTTCTGTCATTGCTGTGCTTGATAATGGGAATAGCGGGGATGGATTTCTCCTTATCTTGCTTTCCTTTCTGTCCTTTGGAGGAAAAAGTCCTTTGTCTAACTACATCATGGTCCCTTTCTGTGATGGCATGCCAGATAGGAAAATATTCTTCTTACACTTCTTTTTAAGCAGAATATGTTTTTTAGCCAGCAAAAGATCGTGAATTTGTATAAATTTACCACACGCCTGCTTTTAGACGATGTGTCGGCTACAATGCAGGTTTTGTAAAGAAGCATTAAGAATACTTTCTGATCATTTGACTAGAAGGCATAGGTGCTTGAATCATGTCAGCCATTAAATAGACATAGTGATACTCTAAGATTGAACTTTTGGGGCATGATACAAAGGAAATTAAAAATTCTATATTTATGTTTTATCTGATTTATGAAAAAACCTTTGAACTATTTAACACTACTTCAGGTACATACTCCGTTGCTTCCATAGGTTGTAAAATAGCTCTAAGTACGATAAAGAACCGTGAATACATGTGTAAATCTACATAGAGAATTATCCTCCTCTGCTCTCTTATTTAGGACTTGTTAGAATGGTAAATAAAAGATAGGGAACTTTGTGTTTCATGAATGTTGTGTACTATTGTTAGAATATCATGAGAATTATTTGTAAATGTAGGCTGGAATTGTCTAGATTCATTGTTATCAAAATAGAAGAATATGTTAAGGATAATTCATATGATATTCTAGAATACTCTTTGCTTGATTGTTCAGAAATATTACTTCGTAGATTAAGACTCCTATATAAAGAGTGTTCCTTTTACAGAGAATCCTTCTTGAAAAAACTGAACCTGCCTTTTACAATAAAGATATATAAAGAATCCTTGTAGTGTCAACAACTAAGTCGATAGGGGTCCATCGAAAACTACATCTCTACCCTCACAAGGTAGGGGTAAGGCTAGTACACCAACCTCTCACTACTTCTTGTACAGTTTATATACCAAAGGTTTTCATTAAAATTAAAATTATATTCCTTATCAAGAAAAAAACTGTTATCGACAGTAACTTAATCCTTAACGACTTCTATGATGTCCTTCACCACTGTTAATTGTTACAGCTGTTTAACATCATTTGCAAAAAAAATGAGCAAGTTGCTTGCCACAGTGGTGCTTCTTAATCTAAGTCTCGAAGTTTTAAATTTTTCGAGTCTGAAAGTCCTGCAAATTATATTTTGAAGTCTTATTAAGATATTGTACTGAAGCATTAGAATCTGGAAAATAAAGAACCCAAGAAGTGATGTTATCATGTGCCTTCGTGTTCCAGACCATGCTTGATTGTCCTTTGCCTGTATCTGTGAAGGTTTATGACTCAATTTTTGGGATGATGATTCCTTTTCAACAGATAAATTTAAGTTTCTTCACTACTACTTACCTGTTGTTGAATTGCTTATGAAACAGGGACACCATGCAGCCCATTGAGTGTATACCATTTCATGAACTTATTTGCTTCAAGGATGTTGACAATCTCCAATCAGTTAAGTTTCCTGATTTTCATTCAAGACATGACCGATCACAGTAGTATGCTTCTATATTTATCATCTACACTTCAATCTAAAGACATGCGTGCTTACTTAAGGGTTTCTGGTAATTAAAATTTCCTTTGTGCTTCATTCACCTCAATCTTTTTTCCCAGCAAGCACATGGTTACCTAGTAAGTATAATTACTATTACTATTTGAAGCGAGACAGTTCTTGTAACCTGGTAAAGTTTGATGCTGATTGCATTATACTATGTTTAATAGATATCTTAACTGTAGCTATCAACTTTGTCGTTAGTCAGACCAAGTTTCAGGAATACCTTTGTATTTTGATCTCATATGTGCAAGAAGTTAGATAGTTCAACTTATGGTACTATCGGTAATTCTAAAATGATGTGTTTATTACTTGCTTTTGCATTTTCCATAGTTTTCTTTTCTTTTTCTTATTTTCTTGTCGATGGTGAACCAGAAATCAAGGTTATTAAGATAGGGTAAGTATGATGTTTTTGTGAATTTATAAGTCGAGATCAAATTATTTTGGCCGTAATTCTTTGATAACAAAGGATAGCCTAGTGGAAATGAACCTCTACCTCCAATCATAATGTTGGGTTCGAGTCACCAAGAGAGCAAAATGGGAAAGAACCAGCCACCCAGATGAGACTCCCGCTGAAAAACTTCCTTTTTCTGGGGAAAGAACCAGTATTTGGCTCCTGCCTTGGGGGGTATGGCTTTGCCATGTCACCTATGTATGTGATTCTTTCAGTTGTATTTAACATCAAAAGCACCATTGTGAAATTACAAGTTGATTCATGGGCTTACAGTTGTTTTTATGCTTCTATGTAGGCTTTGGCTGGTGATCCAAGAAGAAGAATTCAAATTGATCTCTTGAATTTCTACAAAATTCTCAAGTGTGGATGTTGCAGCAATAGTGGTGGTACACTATCACCATCTATGCATGATACCTCAATAATGTAAGACTGCTCTGAGCACCTCTACTCATTGTTTACAATGATGCCCCATTAGAGCTTTTACATGCCAGGTGGCATGTTGCCTAAGTTTGGTCACATGATCATATACCAAATACAATGCAGACTAGTTTATACTTTTTTTTTCTTCATTGACGTGCTATCATTCTAATGTTATACTCATCCTGATTAACTAGGCTACTTAGATGGACATTTCGCGTCCCTTTTCCAATAATATTGTATGCCTGCCAATGAAAGAAGTGCTGTGAGTATTCTGGGTCTGTAGTCTCTTGCAGGGGAAAACATTACCTGTTCTATTCTTTTTCTCTGCATGCATCAGATATACTTTGTTTCTGAATATGCATAAATGACTTCAGTTAGGAAAATTTCTCACTGATGTGAGGTGTACATCATCATACATGACTTCTTTTTTGGTGTGCGCCATTTGGGATTTAAGTCATACCCAGCGCACCACTCCTGTTATGCCATCACAGCAGGTGGGCTTTTTTTACATAAAAAGGTTTTTATAAGTAAAGTGGAGCTTAAATCATCTTTCATAATTTACCACATACAAAATAAAGGTGTCTATAATATACCAAAAATGTGCCTTGAATATGTGATTTTAACATGCCATCTTGTTTGGTTAAATTGGAATGAAAAAAAAAACTAAATATAGAAGGCAGCGTCTTCTTATGGACAAACTTAAAAGTAAAGCAAGACAAATTGAAACGGAGGGAGTAGTATTTTCTTGGGGAGAGTCAAGTTCATATAAGGTTAAGTACTCTGACGGCTGAAGTCAACTTGATATTATATATTGGCACCATTTGTAACTTCAGATTGCCTATTTTTTCAAGTGATGAAGCTGATATGCTATATTTTTCTTATTAGAACTAGTTTTTATATTCAAAATGATTTTTTTTTGCATTCACTTGGATTAATAGGAGAGCTGAAGTTGTTTTGAATCCTCTCACACAGGTATACACTGGCTCAAGAGCATGGTGATCTCATTAATCTTCATGACTGGTTTCAATCTTTTAAAGCATCTATTTCAAGCTCAGGAAAGAAAGGGTTGAAGAAGTTGGCTTCACCGAAGAAAAGAAAGGAGAGCACCTCTTCTCAAAACAATTCTGATTCATTGTTGCAGTATCCTTTTATCTCTTCAGCATTTTCTTGGTGCCATATTGATGTGGTATATAGTCCTCTTGCTGTCTACTAGCAATTTCATTGGATGCTTATCATGATTCTTATATGGTTTCACATCATGTTAGTATCCCCGGTTTATGTTTTGTTGTAGTTCTGTATAAATTCCATGAAGCCTCTCAGTCTCATTTACTGGCAATAAGCGTTAATATACCACTTAGGTTCATTCAGGAATTGTTTGTTTCAGTATGTTTTTTCCCCTTTGAGTACTCGTTACAGATTTTTTTTTCTTTCATAATTGTATGTTATTGTGGTCTATTTTGGATCCTTGACTTAATGTTGCATAGAGCAAGGTTTTGCAGAGCTGTGATGGAGCTGCAGATTACAGGGTTGCTTCGTATGCCAAGCAAACGGCGCCCTGATTGTGTGCAGAGAGTGGCTTTTGGAGTGTAATCATATTATATTAAAACTGGGAAGTTCGACTCATTCTAATACTTGAGTTCAAGCTCCTACTTCAAAGTAAGCCTATAGGTTGTTTCGAAGCTTAATAGCTAAAGCGCACTTGCGTGTTAAAGGGGTACGCAGATTTGGGCTACTAAGTGGAACCAGACTATTCAACTTGCCATTTGCACTCTCCTAGGGTGCGATCATAGGAAGCTCTATTAGCATTGATAAGACTGATCATCCCCTGCTTTGGATTATGTTTTTGCTCTTCTATAATTAAAATGTTATAAAATATATAATTATTTAAGTATTAAATACATCATTTTAAGTACATGAATGTGTAATGATTTTGCTTTGGATTATGTTTTTGCTCTTCTATAATTAAAATGTTATAAAATATATAATTATTTAAGCATTAAATACATCATTTTAAGTACATGAATGTGTAATGATTTTTTGACTTTATTCAATTAATTTCTAATTTGATATTTTACATAGAAGGGTGAGTAAACAAAAAGTCATTAAGTTAAAAAGTAGTAATGCACTCATAAAAAATGGAACAACTTTTATACTCCTAAAATACCAACTTATTTCTTAAACAATAACAAACAAAATACAAATTTAAACAGTTTATCTAGAAATTTTAAATTTTGTACGTCATTGAACCAATAATATTTCGGTATAACAATATAAATATATATCTTACTAAGTAATAAATATTGTCCTTAGACATAAATCTTCAAGATAAAAACATATAAGAAAGTAAATGGTACTTTATGGTGCAATAAATAAATAATATTGTACTCAAATTCGTTTATCTACTTTTATTGGAATTCTTGAAGACCAACTTACCAAAACAAAGACAAAGAAGTACTTCATGTAGTAACACATTATAATATAATTCTCTAAGAAGAATTTGACGGCTTTAGCACTTCAGATAAAATTAACAAATAAGGATATAGGTTTTATACAGTTTATTCTTTAATCTTTAACATTTAAAACAACAATAATGATACACAATCACATTTAAAAGATTTCTTCCTAAAAAATAACTCTCATAGATTTTTCTGAAAAAAATAATAATTTAGTGCCAGCTCACACTCAATTGAGCTAGTATTTTGGAGGCCCTATAGTTGTGTTGAGCTAGGCCGTTGAAATCTATAGCCCGTTCAATCTGAGCCAGCCCGTGTTAATAGCTCTACTCCTTACACTCACATTTGTTTCAAAGATCAGATGTCTAGGCTTGAATTATTTACATCTAAAGGTAACAAATGAGCAACAAGGGTTGTGGTGGAATGATAAGTACTCCATCCTTAACCAAAGGTCTTGGATTCGAATATCCCTGGGTTCAAAGTTGCCTTTGGTTAGGGAGCGCGGTGGCATGGCAAATGAGGGGTTGATAAGTATCTATAGCAGCCTTTAAATTGTTGTAATCGATATCGCCAAATAACTTCATGTTTTACAAATACCGGATGAGCTCAACAGCGAACTTTCCCTTCCTTGTCGAGCTTATTTCTCCAATCTGTCAATAAGAGATCCATTAGTCACAGAAACAGCAATCTCATTTCATTAACAATTCTCTATAGGATGTAAGACAGGTCATTCGAAGCCCCAAAATGAGCTAGCATTGGTTGGCTGCATATACTAGTTTTCGCGACAAGTAATTCTCACAACATAAACCCCCACACCTCCAAAATCACTGAGCATACCATCCCCAGTATGCATTTTCATTAATCACTTAGCAGGAAAAGGAAGTCATGTCATCAAACAAACTAAGCATTTATCTGCAGGAAGTCTTGATAGAGACTCAATAGAAAATGAGAATTCTTCAACCAAACCTAACAATTGCCCCAAGTAAAATTCTCTAACAAGAAGTTCAATCCCAAACTCGTTAGGGTCCGCTGTATGATACCTCACCAATCAAATATTTGAGGATTAAGGTTCTCGGGCACTAAAAGTTCTCTATCTTTTCTATTGGCATACAAATCTCTAACAAGACAAAGGCTCCTTGCAAACTAATCACGAATAATTAGATCACTTGTATAGATCTTTTTCTTCTATTGTTCTATATTTTGCGCCAAGTCTACATGGACTCCAAGAATATGTAGGTCTTTTGGGATAATTCATTCTATCTAATATTATGTCTATCCTTCCCTTTTAACACCTTATATTACCATGGTTTCACACCTACAAATTGATGTGTTAGAGCATGAATAATCTCGAGTGACTTTTTTTCATTTTATCCCTCCATGTGTGCTACTGCACCTTCAGCCAAATGTGATAATTCCTAATCTTGTACCACCGCCCATCCATCTTAACAGACACATTTCTGCAACACTCATCCTATGAATATCCTGCAGAAATTCTCTAAATTACAATCACCTAATTAATCTAAAAACAATTATCAAAAAGTTGGCATTATAGCAAGGCATCCAAAAACTTAAACCAAAGCTTTACTATTTGACTTTTTCCTCTAGTCGCTTTTTATTTGCTAGCCTTGTTTTGTAGGTTAAAGAGAACTTTGAAATTTGAAACAATGTTTTTGGTTGAACTTAGTTGAGTTATAATATTGAAAAAGGATACTCCAGTAGTTAAGGAAATGGGAGTTCACATTTTAAGTGAAGTCCTGAAAAAATGGAATTTCAACGTCAGAACTTATAGGAAGAGATAAGTATATGCCCTTTGGTCGGCCAACCAGAGGCGGATCTAGCCCTGTATCTATGGGTTCACAGGAACCCAGTAGCATTCACCCAAATCTTGTATATATATGAAGAAATATTCTAAATATTTGATTGAAGGAACCCATAAGCTTCAAATCTGCCTCTGCAACCAACGAGCCAATGAGAAGAGAATATTTAACTCAATACTGAAAAGGAATTATAAAATTTAAAGCAAAAACTACTTCTATCCATAGGTTATTTGTTGTGTGTGTGGTGTGTGCGCGCGCGCATGCGATATGGGAGGGGGGTTCATTCTGATTCATTCACTTTACCAGCTATGGAAGAATTTTATGAGAAGTAACTTACTTTAAGTCTTCCTTCTCCGCTAACTGATATCATGTCTCCAGTCTTAATGGTAGTATTGCTTTTTGTCACTGTGCTCCAATTGACACGAACATCTCCATTACTAAAAGGCCAGCAATATAGAGTGAGACAATATCAACTTAGGCAACAATATATTCGGCCAAATACATCTGTATTATCAAAGCAGTAAAAACATATAGAAACTGTAACGAAATCAACACTTCTTTTTATGATGGTAATGTGTGTGCCAGCTTACGCGCAGTTCAACTATTCCACCGAGTACCTGCTACCTCCCATTAGCTTAGGTACTGGTAAAGACTTGCAGGTGGAAAAAAACCACCTAGTATTTTTTGCCTCTGCTAAGATTTAAACCATAGACCTCATGGTTCTCCTCCTACTTCATTTGACCACTAGGCCACTCTTGGGTACAAATCAACATATTATCCACATTGTTAGTGATTCATTCAATTTTTGAGACTACAACAGCAAACCTAAGTTGCTCGGACTCTCCAAAAATGTTGCCGCACCCGTTTCGGATTCTTCAAAAATAAACTATTTTGGAGGATCTGACACACACCCAAGAGTGGATAATATTTTGATTTGTACCCAAGACTATGTTTTTCGATAAATTACTGGATCTTCTTTTCTTTTCGATTTTCTTTTTTTAGGAAGTGATTAACAAATAACAACTTCCTTCAAGTTGTTAATTATTCACCTGATCTTCTACCAATATAATGCATGAACTAATCTATGTCTCTGCTTGTGCATCCTTTCCTCACACAGAAAGCTACTTCTAGAGGAATCGTCCATTTATATTGCTGTGGAGCGAGCATCTACTTCAAGGAGAAATAAATCCTTCCTAACAGCCAACTCAAGCAGTACACCATAGCAAGAGACTCTTCAGTTCCTTGCTTATTAATGGAAATATGCATTGTTAGTAGCCCTTCAAGAAATTCGTTTTGCTGTTATGAAATAAGGGAAAATGCACAGCAATGCAGTGCGATTCCCTTTATGGCAATTGTCATAGATGTTGAACCTAGTAAAGATTATGGGTTGTGGATCTTTTCAATTACCTCGCTCTTTTGCAGGTGACAATCAAAATGAAACCCAAATTTAAAGCCTATAGGGTATAGAAAAGACCTAAACAATGTGGGAATCAATGAGAAGTTGAAGAAATTTCATAGAAGGGACCCATTTGAATACCATATATATAATTTCAAGGTCATACTGTACTGGAAGGAAAGCTTATCTGCAGATCCTTTGTTTTTGGGAAGGATAGCTTATCCACAAATCTATGACAATGATTACGGATAGCATGTGGTTCATAAATGGAGGCAAGAACCATTTTTAATCATCCATATACGAATAACTAATGTAAGGATCATTATGTAGTCATTCACCACGCCAAGCACACATCAAGCAAAATATTTTGGACAGAGAAAACATATACAAAGGGGGATTACCTAATCAAACTGGCCATTTTAGTTCGTGAAACTTTGAATCCTGCACTAGCTACAGCATCAAGTCTCAATGATGCCTCAATGGATTTTGAGGACTTTGTCCTGGAAAAAGTAAAATAAAAGTGGAAATTTCCTAGATCAAAATGTGTTGCGTATGAAGGGAAGAAACCAAAGGAACTATAAGTGTAACACTTTCAACCTTGGCGGTTCATATTCAAGGGCAAGCAATGGAATCTTCTTGCAAGAGACAGAAACATTTCCAACCTACAAAGAAAATATTAAGTGGAAAGCCTTATCATTCCAATTTTTTTTAAATTACAACTGTTCGCTCCTTTGGAATTTCTGTAAACTATTTTTTATGAAGAAAATTCACGCTCAGTCATCCTCCAATTCAATGTAATATCATGTGATAAAGTGGATGGTGGCAGTGAGTACAGTATTTGTCGATATTCACAATAACTTAGAATTTCACTCTAATTGGCTAGTAGAAGCTAGTGGAGAATTGGGAAGATACTGTAAGAGGAAGCAATGTGCAAAGTACCGTTACCTTGTCCAATGCTGATACAAGGAAGTCAGAAAGTTCTGGAACAACAAGAACATGAGCTCCCTTTTCACCCTAAACATCAGAAAGAGATGTTCAGGATAACCCAACACTTCGAAGAAATGGGAAGTGGAATATGTTACAACAGTTACACAAATACGCACACAAGAGATGTTCAGGATAACCCAACACTTCGAAGAAATGGGAAGTGGAATATGTCACAACAGTTACGCAAATACGCACACAAGACCAACACCATGAAATATCTAGAGGGTTTAATTAGTCAGAACGTGTGAAAGAAAGCAAGAATAAAATATAGTCTCAAAAGAAAAAAAATTCAAAAACCTTAAACGATCTGAAGCATAACTTTGATATTAGTTGAAAAAAGTCATTTAACAATCTCCAAAGAAGCTCAACCACTGTTCTGTTTTAGGAGTCAGTTTGCTTTTAGATAGTAGCTAAGCAAGGATTCTTTGTCATGCTCTGGTTCTTTTCTTTTTCTTGTTACGACGGCAGCATTCAAGCCAACTTATGGGCACCTCGACTATTCCATCAGATACCTACTACCTCCCACCAACACAAGTATCGGATAACTCTGTCCCCCAAGGTTTAGGGGGATGGAAAGAGATCACCTAGTGTTTTTTGCTTCCGCTGGAATTTGAACCATAGACCTCATGGTTCTCCTCCCACTTCATTGTACACTAGGCTTACACAATTACATGCATTGTCATACTCTTATTTTTTATGAGCCTAAGTTAATTTAGTAGTATGTTCTCGGTGCTAAAGGGACATTTCAATAATCTATCTTGGATGTTGCTTCATTCACCAAGCTTTGTGCTACTTCTACATTTCGTTGTGGATGTTTGAATCACCACTTCCACACTAAAACAAAGGACGCATATCAAAGTCTTGACAAGTTTACTTCTTAACCATAAACTACCTCCACATATAAGTTCTGACTCATCTTTTATGTTCCATTTTACTTGGCCCTTGTTGATTTGACATTTCACTTAAGATGAAACTATTTATTAGGAGTTTGTTTACTAAATTATCCTTATTAATCTTACTTTGAAAATCTAAATTTGACAACTATTACTTCATATACTTATCTAATGATAAGTTTAATATGAGAAGAAAATAATAATCTCTCTTGATTTGCTAATTTTGACAAGTAAAAAGGAAACTCTATTTTTAGTATAAGGGCCAAGTAAAATGGAATGGAGGGAGTACATAATAACACAGCTACAAAGGAGGTGGATCCTTTCTTAGGTGTGATGCCCACAACTCACTGCCCAAGAGCCCTCTATTTGATCAACAATTTTTCACCCTCTGTCACTTCTATCCTTCTTTTACATATTTTTTTTGTAGCTGAACAAATGATGAAATCAACTTGGTGTTGCCAAAACTTGCAAGAGAGAGATAGAGAAAACCTCCCAAAAATAAATAAATAAAATACCTGCAAGAGTATATCTCCCAGCTTATTCCTTGCAATCCCTGTACCAAGGATTGCACCAAGGAAATCACCGTGAGAACAAGGTTGAAATGAAAAGTTCCCTGAAATACTGGAAAGAGGATCCCTTTTCACAATAACAAAGAGGATTTTTTGATTGGTTGATTTAAACAACAGACATAACTGAACAAAGACAGGAGGACATACCTCAAGGCTGCAACATTATCTGGATCATTTGTTAATGCCTCCGGGTGTCCAACTGAGAGTCGGCATCGTTCGGCCTGTTTAAGGAGACAGAAAATATAAATTCAAGCAGCTTTATTGCTCAAACAAGTTTGTAAAACAAATTGTGTCCAACCTCTGGGTATCCTCCTAGTGCAACTGTTTTGAGATCAGCTAACCTTTCTAAGACTAGCATTGACTCTTTTAAGACAGGCGGAGTCAGAAAATCAGTATGTAAAACTTCTCGTCTTAATGATGCCCGTTTTGCCTGAGAAGTACACAAGTGATAATCAGTTTAGATTAAGACTTAGGACAATGTTTTGGAGCTTTTTCTACAACAGGGACCAAAGAGGTGAAAAACTAGACAAGGCTTTTCAACTGTTAATTGAGAGGAGAGTGATTGGTCTGGTAGATGTATATGTACCAGTTCAACAATACGTTTCACATCTTCAATGGTGTTCTTATCTCCCACTCCTTTCAGTAAAATATCAGCATCACCCTTAATAGCCTGTGGTAGGCTGCATATTCCAAAAGCTGTTTTGAAAGAGGCCATAAATATACCCTTTAGCTTGGCCTTTATGCCAATGTTAGCTGACTTTGAGTGTGCACAAATAAACACTTAAACTTATATAAAGCTGAATAAGTAGACACACACGTTCTACGTGACATAATACACATAGGATGTCACGTAGGACATGAATTGCCACGTAGTATATGTGTGTCTACTTGTAACTCTATACAGATTTAAGTGCCTACTTGTGCACACCCAAAATTGGAGATGATACCAAGTTAAATGACACATTTATGTATTATGCCTACAAATTATAGAACTCAATAACTAAAAAAAAGATGACAAAAATCAAAGCTTCAAATTCTGTTTCCGCCTCTGTGTAGATATACCATTTAACAAGTAGTCAGGTATTCACATTGCACTCAACTATTTCAGCTAAAAGTACCATACAAATTGACACAAATTCATCAAAAAGTAGACACGCAAGAAATAAGGAAATTTCCATACCTGAGGGGTGTAGAGGTGTTCGGAGGATGAGGTTTGTACCGAAAAAGAAGTCTCCGACGACATGAGTGGTGCGGCGAGTAGATAGAAATGAGGGAACTACTCTTCTGAGAATCGATTGTGCGGCAAAGCCAGTGGCAGCCATGGCCGGTACGCGTAGTCCGCACATTGGTTCGAGATTTTGCGCGTAGTGGGGCAATGGTCTCAACGATTTTGGGTATCTTGTCTTAGTAGTAAAAAATAAGCCAAGATTTTGGATAAATGGAGATATTATAATACATATAATACATTTATTTAGTTAAAATTTGAAAAAAAAAAGAATATTTGAATTTGTGTTGAAAATTAGTTTTTGAAAAGGGAACTTAGAAATATTTTATTTTTTTTGTGAGTGGAGTTGAAACTGATTAAAATCTGAATTTTCTGCGGAATTGATCAAATTTTATGAACAACACTATTTGGTTTTATTTTAAAAAGTAAAAAAATTAACTTTCAAAATTTATGAGCCAACGGAAGTGTTGAGCTATTAGGAGCTATGTCCTTGATCTCAAAACTATGAGCCAACATCCAAGATTATGTTGTTTTTGGGTGATCAAAAGTGCTTATAATACGTATTTTTAAAAATTTGAGGTGTTTGACCAAGCTTTTGAGAAAAAAAGAAGTATTTATGAAGAGTAGTCGAGGCTATTTTTCAAAAGCCAAAATGTAGTTTTTCCCCAAAAGTATTTTTTTTTGAAAAAAATACACTTAGAAACACTTTTAAAAGCTTGACCAAACACTAAATTATCGTTCAAAAGTATTTTTTTAAAAGTTATTGATCAAACACAAACTATTTCTCAACAAAAACACTTTATCAAACCAACATGAAGGCAAACTAGAGTCCGAGCAACATAGCTTTCTTTTCTATGCAAACCAACATGAAGGCAAACTAGAACAATAGTCTAGGCATACTTAGCTTCACTCAACATAACAGAGAACAGACTTTGTTTCAATGAACAGAATGTAGGCAGATCATAAAGAACTTAGATGTTTACAATTAATGCCAAAGATGAAAATCTTTAAGCAAATGTCAAAACTTGAAACTACTACACCAACCAAAATCAAACATGCTTAGTTACTCTTGAATGCCTTATCTACCAGCAACATTATGACTGCAAAAAGAATAGGCATGACTTAAGATTACAAAAAATAGATGACCTTGATATGCAACACTCTAAGCAATACCAAGTTTTCCCCCCTCTACTTCTTGACTTTCATATTATCCTAGAGAAGATGTGAGAATGCTAGAAGAAGTAGCGGAACTACAAGCGCAGCAGGAGCAGCCAATAGCCAATAGTTAATCGCCTTTTTGCGCTTAAGTATAGTTTTAGGAATTTCTGTGCTTTTTGCACGTGTTGCTCGATGCTTGACAGCTTTCCCTTTCGGTTCCTTGAGCTTAGGTGCAGCTGATGTTTCAATGTTTTCCCCCAACTTCTCTTCTTCAGCAACTATTTCAGTTGGTTCCTCAGTAACTGAAGCTCCAGCGTTCTTCGCCATCTTCTCAAGTTCCTGAAATGAGTAAAGATGTGTTATAAGTCCACAACTAATGTAAATGTAAATTCCTACGACGTAAAAGCAAAAACAAATGGTAGAATGATAAGAATAATTTCCTTGAGTTTCCTCTTTTCAGCTTCTTTCTGAGCTTTTATTGCTGCTTTAGCAGCTGCTTTCTCTTTCAACTTCTTCTTCCTCTCCATTGCCTGTCGATTTTTCGTTATTTCCTCCTCTCTCTTCATTTCCTTCAATTTTGCTTCATCAGATTCCTTGTGTTTTGGTTTCACATCCTTAGGTTGCTTTTCTAAACCATGGATCTCCTCTTCAACATCAAAGATGTAGTTAGTTTCCGTAACTTTGCTACTTGCATCTTTCGGCTTCTTGGTGTTCTTCTCTTTAGTATCCGTAACGTTGCTACTTGCATCTTTTGTCTTCTTGGTGTTCTTCTCTTTGTTTACTTTCTGAGCAGGCACTGATTCTTCCTTTGACGATTTCGTAGTAGTTTTCTCAACAATCTCAGGCTGTGAAACAGTTTGTGCCTGTGGTAACACAAGACGCTTCTCATCAGGGTTCCTCATCCTGCCATCCCTGCTCAACTGCCTAATATCAAGTGATGCCAAAATTCTCCTCTCATAGTCATCCCTAAAGGGCTTGCCACTCCATAGGGAGATGAATTTATCGACCTGAAAACAAACGAAATTATTATCAACAAGAAACATGTAAAACTTCAAATTTAGAAACTAAAGACAGATATAAGGTCTGTCTAGCCTTTGGTCAAGAGTCTCGCTTTGAATGGCATTCACACGTGCCTTCTACCATTTCTTCGCATGCTGCAGGAGATGTTATTGGGGTCTGATTCGACCGCTTAGTTTCAGACTAGTTACTTGATGTTTTAGCAACTAGTGTCAAAATTTTGACATGTTCAAATTTAAGCAACTAAAGACAGATCAAAGGTACCTCAGTAAGTGAGAGTTCTTTAAGGGCTTCAACATCCTTCTTGTCTGCTAGCAATTTTGCCTTTTGCAACAGTGCAACGTTTTTGTAGAATGGTGCGTTCTGAGAAAATGAAACAATATTGATTATAAAGACCGTAAGATGGATGCCTTTTCAGCTCGTTTCAATGAAATACATAGTAATTGAGGTGTTTCATGACCAAATTAAATCTATTGACCATTCAACAACAGAATAAATTACATTTATTCAGATGCATAGCATATATATGAATATCATACCGCTTCTTCGTGTTGAGTTCTCAATTCCTGAACGCGTACAAAAGCAGCATCCCTATTCTTTGTTATTTCCTTCAATTCCTCATCCAAAGATTTAATCTGGCCGGTATTGGCATCGAGCTGATCATCTAGTATCTTCCTCTTGGCCTTAACTGCCTGTTGCTCCTTATGAACCCCGTCAAGTCCACCACTTATAAGCTATAGTATAACAAAGTAGTGAGTGTTGTTAGTTAACAATGACATTCTAGGGAAAATGAAGTTAAGGCTATAAAACTTAATATCGTCATTTGTACATGTATACGACAAGATCTGACCGTTACCTTGACCTGCTTTTGGATTGATTCTTTTTCACCCATTGAATCCTGAATCTGTGCCCTCAGAGCTACACTTTCTTTAATCTCTCCCCTTGTTCCTTCAAGTTGTTTAATTTCTCTTAGAATTTTCTTCTCTTCTGTCAGAGGAATGCTTTCATGCTGAATGCGGTACTGCAGACTCTTAATCTAATTGATTTCCAAATAAAAAGTTAAACAATGAACATTAGGTAGTTCTCAATACCGAGCTGATGAAGATACGAAGAAAATGAAGGATATACACCTCTTCAGAAATGAAAAAAATCGATCTACTTTCATTTGGTATTTTGGCCTAAATTCCTTGACTCCTCGATAGTAACAAAACGTAAGAACTTAAAAGAACAAAGAGACTAGAGCTTACTAGATTATCAAGCTCCGCCTCAGATGAACACAGACCAGAACCTCTTTCTCTCCCATCTTTCCTAGGACCACGGAGCTTTCCCAAGGCATCCTGCAGAGGTTTTATTTCCTTTCTCTTCCCTTCGATTACTGTCCAAAACTCCTGATTCTCAGCACTCACAGATTTCCTTTGACCAAACAACTCTGATCGTTCTGCCTGCAAAAACACAAGTTTGGACACATCCAAATAATCTTTTAAAGTCCTTGGTAAACAGGTACCATCAAACAACCACTTAGATATGAAAGTTCTCATCGTTAGTGTAACCGAACTTTTAAGTCAAATCAATGGTTCACACAGATAAAGTAAATAAATGATGCTTACAGGAAATGTGCACGCGTTCAATGCAATGCAAATAACCACACCAAAGGAAAATAGTATATCTAGAATGCTTATGTGCCTAATAAGCAAAAGACAAGACAAGAGAACAGGATGATATGATTAGAAACTCTTCAACTCATAAGAAACTGAAAGGAAAAGGCTTCTTGACTTGATTATAGCTATCTAAGGATACCATTGCCTCAAACATTTTCGTTCTCTTTCTTCCGTTCACTGTCTTTTTTCAACATTTCTTGTTTTAAATTTCGTCTAAACACATTAAACAGAACAACGAACAATGTCAACGTTCAGCTGAAAGAAGACTTATGGACAAAACTTACCCTCCTGGCTCGCAATTTTTCAATAAGCTGAAATCTTGCTTTGTTCATTTTCTGTAGCTCTTTTTCGGCCTGATCAAATTTGGGCTTCAGGTTTTGGTCTTCAAATCTCCGATATCTTACAATGTAGAAAGAATGGATCTGCTTAGGTTCGGGCCAGTCCTCAACTGCATCCTTCCGGAGGGCGGTAACAGGAACTTTTTTCCCTTCCTCCTTAATTGGTTCTTTAGTACCATGAGAGCCAAATTTAATAGGCTCATTAACCTTTGCACCATTATTCATTTTCTTATTTTCCTTCGGAAGGTTCTTCTTTTCGCTTACAGTTTCAGCTGGAACACGAGCTGACTGAGATGCCATATCTCTACCCACAATTCACTGAGAAACAAACCAAACTCAGCCTTCAACTCTAAAATCCTGAAGCAAGAGAACATAGAACATATTAGCATAAGTTCATACCAGTTACTAACTCATTGAATAATAGAACTGTGCCCGGGGGACACAGAGCACTTAACGGAGAAAAGACAATGTGAACAAAAGTTTCTAAGTAACAGAGCCTATTCACAACAACAACATACTCATGTGTAATCCCACAAAGGGTTTAGGGAGGGTAGTGTATACGCAGCCTTACCCATACCTTGTGAAGGTAGAGAGGTTGTTTCCTATAGAGCCTCGACTCAAGTAAAGCATATCAAAATGAAGTATGGAAAGGAAATACAATAATGAAGATAACAATAATAATAAAATTGAAGAATAACAATGTAGGAGAGTCATAATAACAATACAAACAAGGGAAACTAGAAAATGCTTGCAAACTATACTAACTTTCTATCCTAATCCCCGAACTCCATATCTTCCTAGAGTCATGACTTTGGTAAGTTGCAGATGAGTCATGTCTTGTCTAATATCCTCTCCACAATTCTTCTTCGGCCTACCTCTACCTCTCCTCATACCCCACCATAGCCAACCTCTCACGCCTCCTCACAAGAGCATCTGTGTATCTCCTTTTCACATGCTCGAACCATCTTAACCTCGCCTCCCTCATCTTTTCCACCAAATAGGCCACTCCCATCTTGCCCTGAATATCTTCGTTCCTAATCCTATCTCTCCTAATATGCCCATACATCCAACTCAACATCCTCATTTCCCCTACCTTCATCTTCTGGACGTGCAAGGTCTTGACCGGGCAGATATTCACACTAAACTTCATATGTAATATTTGTTAGTTACTACATTCATCTACAACTGGCTATGCCAAACGCTAAGGACAATACAACTACTGTTCAATATCTAGCAAGTTGGATTGGCTATCTGAATCCTCACCTATCATGTCGGTCCATTAGGCTCATCTTTGACCAAAATTATAAAAAATGAAAATAAAGATGAAACAAATATTAGGAAGTTTTCTACATTTTTTTTAAATCTTTGACATGACTAAAAGACTCCTGCAAAGACATAGAACCTACAGTTAACATACTGACATGCCTTACACATAATTCCAACTAATTGATATAACCTATGTATCTTTTTCTTCCATTGCGCCTATTTTCACTAGGTTGTATAGAATGTCGTTTGTAGATCCTTCGAGTCAACTTTCTTTCATATACATTTATCTTATCCCCTTTTAACACCTCTGTTCACCATAAATTTTCACACCTATAGACCGGAGCATCTAGAAGGCGACAACAGACATGATCAAATCATTTCAAGCGACCTTCTCTTATTATCCTTAATGTGTGTAACTTGCACCGTCTAACAATGTAAGATTGTATAGATCCCATAAAAATCTTAATATATTTACGAATCACATCGTAAATAACAATAAATACTATATACATGCATTAATGCAAAACTAAAAAGATTGATAATATTGTTGTCATTCAATAATGTTACATCTCAATTTCCAAAAGGTACGACGTTCACCTTATAAGATCAGGATCAAGATCAAACACCAAAAGAAAATATGATTTTTTTTTTTATTTTTTTGCTTTTTTTTTTGTTAGAAGAAAAAAAAGAGAAAAGTGTGATAGGAGTGAAGAAAGGGAGAAATGAAAATGGATTTAAAAATGAAGCAATGTATAAGGGAGAGTGAAAGGGGAAAATGAAGGTAGAGATTTTTAAAGAGAGTGTACCTTTCATTTGGAACTAAATTTTAGAGGGCCATTAGAAAGAGAGATTGGGAGAGAAACAAGTGACACCCCCCACATATCTTCAACCCCCCCCCCCCCCAACCCTCCATTTTTTTTAAATATATCATGTTAAGATATATGATATCTGAAATTAGATATGATTGAACATTAGTTATTTTATCTAAAATTCGATCATTTTTACCTCATTTTAGATATCAAGTTTCAAGGTCGACTAGAAGCGATAAAGTTACTACTTTAGGCCCGAAGTATTGACGTGTGCTCAAAATTTTATTCTTGACTTATTCATAGGAACCCTTATTTTTAATTTCTTATATACATATAGTGTTAGATATATTCAGGATGATAAATTCAAGACCGATCATGATAATAGGATATATAATTTATAAAGATTTATAAAATAGAACGAGGTACCTGTTTGAGCTATCACAAATTGTAGAATGGATTTCACACTCTCATATATCTCTAATGAGTATACGGAAGAGCCAAAGAGGTGCCTTATATATGGTTAGAGGAGGAAATCTAGCTGCAATTATTGGAAGAATTTGTTTTTGAAAAGATAATCTCTTAAGACTTAACTACTTATAAATAACAGTATCTTTTTTAAATATTACATAAATGAATGTTATTTTTAGAGTAAATTTTAGGTTTAGCAAATATAAAAATCATATTTGTATGCTATAGCTATAGTTTGCATAATTGCGCTCCATAGCAAACTTTTCAGATTGTATAACTCGCTGGCAGGAGCTTCAAATTTGTATAATTTCGTTGGCAGGCCTCTCGTTTGTATAAAAGCGCAGCAATTATATATGTATATCGGTTAGATAATTGTATATATGTAACTACTATGTATATGTATCAATGATTGTGTTTGCATATCTGCATAAACTTTGAATTTGTATACAATTGAATCGAAATAAAACGTTTGTATATCAAATCTCTCTCTCACGCTTTATACAACACAAATTATACATTGTAATTTGTATAATCTGTGTTTGTATAAAGCGAGAAAGAGAGAAAGACAAAAGAGAACTGGGCAGGGGAAGATCTGTATTTGTATAATTATAAGTGTATAAGACGAAAATATATGTATTTGTATTTGTATATACAGTTTTCTCTCGCTTTATACAAACACAAACGCATTTTATACATTTGTGTTTGTATAAAGTGAGAGAGGCGAGGGAGAGACTGGCGAGCGAGAAAGGGAGAGTGGCGAGCGAGAAAGCTGGGGAGAGAGGCGAATGACAACTGTTTGCTACGGGTTACAATTAAATCAAACTGTGGTTATAGCATTTAATTTGAATTAATAGTTTGCTTTTTTATACAAATTTTCCTTATTTTTATGCATATGGCGGTTTTAAAGAATCAGACAAATAACTATAACCCCTAATTTAATGTTATAGTAATAAATTATAAGTTTAGCTTAAATTAAGGAATTCTTCTCATCCTTTAATAAAATATCATAAAAAGAATACCAAATCTTTCTCTCTCTACATGATTTAAAATATTCTTACAAATATTCTATCTCTACTACAATCAATATTAATAGTATTTATTTTAATATCACTTCTTATTTTCATGTAAAATTAGTATTAATAATAATATTACATATTTCAATTTTCAATGGAACTGATCTTTAATTTCCCCCGTTTATAAATTGTTTTTGGTTACAAAAGCAAATAGTTTGTTGTTATGTTTAATTTGTTATCTTGATAATATTGTTGTCGTTGTAATAATTTCTTTAAAATGAGCTACTTATATTTTTGAATCTATTAATATTTATGTATATATAATAAATAAAATGGATGTTGAATTTTTATTTTTATTTTTTATACTTTATTTCTTCATATTTTGAGTCACTTAATGACAATTCAAACTCAATTAACTTAAAATCTTAAATGTATTATAATATTTATATCGTTATGCTCGGATTATGTATTTTTGTTATTTTATATATTTTATTTTAAAATAAAAGGATAATTTATCCCAGTATAATTATTAATCCTGGAATAAATTATTCATTCTTTACAACTAAACAATAAATTAAAGAACACTCAAAAATTATTTCAAAATTAATTATTTTTATCCCTCGTACCAAGCGTTCGAAAGTAAAATTGCCGTCTTGCGGTCAAACTAGAGGAAAAGTGATTTTGTCTTTTATTTCAAGAAGTATACACACATGTCAGCTCATGGCCAATTACAATTTTCAATTATTTTACTCTCCTTGATCTAATTTTTTTTTTTATGTTTTCGATAATTCTAATGCTAAGTTCTGACATTTTCCTTAAAAAATCAATTATATAATTTATAGTACTATATACTTGTCTTTCTTTTCGACCTCTCTTGTATAATTTTAATATCTTATGTTATCTCCAATGATACATTTTATATTGTCTTCTCTTTTGTAAGTACTTAATAAATATCAAATGATATCTTAAATATACTATAATTAAGAATTAAAAAGATCTTTCAAATTTATTTATTTTAAATATGTTGCAAAAATTTGTCATCAAGAATAAATATTAGATTATAATTTTAATATATACAAAAATTTTATATCATGATTTAATATTTTCTCATAAATTCTCAATGTGTTCAAAAGGGATATTTAGAAATATAAAAAGAGGATCATTTACTAAGCAACCACGAAAAAAATTGTGTAAAAAAACTTGACTAAACTTTTCATCTATGGCTTTTGATTGAACAATTCTATTAGAAAAATCAGTGAACTTTTAGTGATTATAAAAAAGGGAAATATTGTGAGAAAATATTTATGTCACATAAGTTTGTTAGTCGATTTAATCATCTTATATTTGTGTATAAGGCTTTTCCTCAGATATAATATTATATATTGAACTACGTAGCGATGCAGAACTCATGACAAGGTTCAACAATGGTATCTTTGAAGATGGAGAAAACATGTGCAAATCCTCTAGCTATAACCTTTCTTATTTGTTTTTTTCTTCTTGGTACCTCTTTCAACATGACTCTTATTTTCCCTTTTCACACAATCACTTCAATAATCTTCTCAATATTCCCATCTTATATTACTATGAAAAATAATCAACCTAGTAATTCATACTTTGTTGAATCAAAAATCAATCACTTACCTCAATCTCCTATTAATAATAACAATAATGATCCTTCGATACCGCGATTCGCTTACTTGATTTCTGGATCAAAGGGTGATCTTGAAAAGTTATGGAGGTGTTTGAGATCAATGTATCATCCATGGAATTACTATGTTGTTCATTTGGACTTGGAGTCAAATGTACAAGAGAGATTGGAACTTGCTTTAAGATTGAAAAAAGATGAAATTTTTACACAAGTTGGAAATGTGTATATGATTAGTAAAGCAAATATGGTGACATATAGAGGACCAACTATGGTTGCTAATACACTTCATGCTTGTGCTATTCTACTTGAGAAACATAAAGATTGGGATTGGTTTATCAATTTGAGTGCTTCTGATTATCCTTTGGTTACTCAAGATGGTTAGTACTCTAGTCCTTTAGCACACTTTTTATTTTTATTAAGCGATGTATACACAAATAATCAGACAGATGATATACATATATTATACATCTACCAGCTGTTTTAAATTTAATCAGGTAGATTGATGACTTTTTAATTTAGTTCTTTTTTTTTTGTTCCACCCTAAGTGAAGGGCGGAGCTATATTTCATGAAATTGAATTCTTTAGTCGAAAACTAAAATTGTATGACATAAATTAAAAAATTAATTTAGTCTGTCTACTAGGAGGATGGCCGTCCAATTCGAGGTTGTTCTTCTCGAAAGTTTCAATCTTGTTGACTATGTTTTTGTATCTATATAAATTGTTAAATTGGTTGATATGAGGGAATCTTCTATAGATTGTAAGTCCAAATTCTGACAATTAAACTGTAAGGACCGTGTACACTCTACTATTCTTAGACTCTACTTGTGGAATCACACTGATATACGTTGTTGTTATTAGTCTCTCAAACAACGTAAGCGTTTAAACAAAATTTCTCTGATTTTCCTTTTTTGTTTCTTCTTTATACAGATCTACTCTACACATTTTCTGATTTGAAATCAGACTTGAATTTCATTGAGCACACAAGTGAGCTAGGTTGGAAAGAGTATGTGTCTCACTTTATCCTCTTGTGACTATATATAATTCAGTATTCAAGCTTTAATTTTAATGTCATTATATATTTATCATCATTTTGCAGGGCCAAAAGGGCAATACCACTAATTATAGACCCAGGGTTGTACAAAACCACAAAGTCTGATATATTTTGGGTCACACCAAAAAGACATGTTCCAACAGCCTTTAAACTCTTTACTGGTATTTTGACTTCATAAAATTTACTTGTAGTTACCTTATAAATGATTTGATTGTGTAAATATTATGTACGACGTCGATGCATAGAACTTGAACTCTAAAGCATGTTACAAACATAACAGGTTCAGCTTGGATGATCCTTTCACATGCATTTGTGGAATACTGCATATGGGGATGGGATAATCTCCCTAGGAACCTACTTCTGTACTACTCGAATTTCGTGTCCTCTCCAGAAGGCTACTTTCAGACTGTTGTATGCAATGCACCAGAGTTCACTTCAACTGTTATTAACCATGACATGCACTATATCTCCTGGGATGTTCCTCCAAGACAGCATCCACATACACTTACCCTGAATGACACTGCAAATATGATTGCAAGTGGAGCAGCGTTTGCGCGCAAGTTCAAGCAAGATGAACCTGTTTTAGACAAGATTGATATGGAATTACTTAATAGGAGTAATGGTAGCTTCACACCTGGTGGTTGGTGTGCTGGAAATCCTCCTTGTTCTAAAGTTGGAAATCCAACAAAACTTAGGCCAGGTCCGGGGGGTCAAAGGCTTCGACGTCTTATTGGTGAACTAGTATTTTCAGCTAAATATAGTCGGAACCAGTGTAGTTAGAATTTTGTTGAAAATTCCATCCTTGCTTGCTGATGCACAAAAGCAGGAGGGGGCAAGAATGTAACATAAAAAGAGCCAGACAAAAATATCGGCAGTGAACTCGGCCATTTGTCGAATAGACAGGCCAGTAGATAAGAATATAACACTATAATATCACCACCACCAACTGATTTGAACAAAAGTTTAACTTCTATGCACCAGCAGTGTACAAGTTCTCCACACAGTCAGGTAAATATGACCTGCAATGATAGGTCTGTCTATGGTATATATAGTTTGGTAACATAATAAACAGTCTCCGACTAGAAACAGAAAATAATCCAAACATGTCACATTAGCCATTATCTCCCACTGAAGCGATGGAAAACTTTGTATTCATAATTTTGCATGTTTTTTTTTTCTGTCAAACAAGTTGGCTGGTCATGAACAGCATACATATCTTAGACAGAATGTACTCGAAAGTGAATAATCTGAAATGTTACCTCTGCCTCCTTGCACTCGCGTGTTTAGCAGCTGATCAGATCAGTGTGAACTAAATGAGATACAGCATGGATTCTAAGACGCTGCTTGTATTCTTCTACTTACTGTCATCAGGCAAAGATAACACATTCTGAAATTTCCATTAGACCTCAAAATTACAGAATATACAAAGAGAATAACACTTGCATCGCTTCTTCCCACACCCCCTAACCAATATCTATTTACAGCACATTCCACCATGAGAAAAATCTCATGCTTCCATTGAGTTGATTCCGCTATGAACTAACTACAAAAATATTTGTTTCTTGATGGCAACTTCCTTGTTACCATGGCATCGTATCGAGTTTATCTCTTCTACTTGTTTCTTGATGGCAACTTCCTTGTTACCATGGCATCGTATCGAGTTTATCTCTTCTACGACAATATCTTGGTGTAACCCCCTCATTTACATTTACTGAACTCTTCTCCTTCACACCTTTCCTCGTCTTGAAGTAACTAGTCAACCTTTAGGGAATTTAACCACATCATACCATCTCCAAGAGCTTGATATGTCCCATAGAATTTGCGGCAACTAAGGTAGGGGACTGACCACGCCAACACACAGATGAGATGAACTGTGCACTGTCGTCCACTTCATCACCAGAAAGCGGATCTGTGCAGTTAAATTTAAATGACAATGCTGGCATGGGAAAAGCTTTGTGGTAGATGACAACCTGCAGCATGACACAAAGTACCAATTACACATTAATAATGGAAAATTGAGCAGCGATCAGCACTAACAGTCACCAGAAATGGCATCAGATGGTGGAATATATTGTTCGGACATTTCGAAAATATTGACGGGTTCGTGTAGGATCCTCCAAAAGTAGTGTAGTGTTAGAGGATCAGACATGGGTGCGGCAACATTTTTGGAGATTCCGAGCAACACACACATAATGTTCAAATGCTTATAAGATGGGGACTCCAAAAGAAACCTGCCTCAATTCAAAGATGAACTACACATACTTATTTATTTCTTTTGCGGTGGGGATTGTGGGAGGGGAATGATTACAGAAAAATCACAACCTTTTCGAACCAAATTTCCTTTCTCTGTGTGTACATTATGTGAGGAGAGAACCATATTAAAAAGAACTACTCAAGATACAGGATAAGAAAGTAGTTTCTTCCTGTTGGCAGACTGTTAAATAGTTAAGGGAGGCTCGATAATATGGACTGAAGCTTTTCGCACATAAGGTATCTAGAGCTGTAGAGCATTATCTAAGTACTAAATATTCTGCTCTGGGATGTACCAGTCTATCACTTCATCTCCTTGTATAGTTATATATACTTCAAAAAAGAATGAGCGCTTCATTCTTCAAAGGATCAAAAGAGGCTCAACAATACATGAATCAGATTATAAATAAATTTTTTTGATCAACTAAAGGTATTTTCATTCATAAACATGGCCAAACTGGCCGTATACATGGGGTATACCAAATTAAAAGGTGAAGATTCTACAAAATATGATTCTCTACAAACTCCGCCCAATCATCTATACAACAAAGAGCTTTCTATTTACACCAAAAGAAAATAAGGGAGCGGAGACTACTCCTCAACTGAGGGAGACTCGATTCTACTCCTTCAAAAGCTCTCCTATTACTCTCTCTCCAACCTACCCACATTAATGCAAGTGGAACCACGTTCCAAACCCTTCGTCTTCTCCTCCTTCTCTTGCTCTTCCAACTGAAGATCAAATCTTTAACAGTTCTTGGAATTGCCAAGGGAGTGTGAAACCACTTGAAACATATCAAATCATATATATATATACACACACACACTTCCTCCCTCCTATTTTATGCGGCACTGTTTGACTTGGCACGGTATTTAAGAAAAAAAGCAAGACTTTTGAAACTTGTGATCTAAAACAATCCTTAGATATTTGTGTGATTGTAATATTTATGTGAATTTAGATCCATAAAAATTAACTGAAATCCTTTGGTTTCCTCTTGAAGCCAAGGAGAACATCTTTTGCAGACTGTCTATGAACCTACTTGTGCAAAAGATCAACTTAAGGTACCAACTGACAGTCTGAGGCAAATAAATGATAGCCATCACAAGGATATATGTAAGGATATAATTGTTTGATTAGGGCTAGTGATACCATTGATGTGCACATCTCAATGCCGTACATGCACAAAATAATCTAAAGACAGATCTATACATGTCTAAATAAAGACGTGTAACATATTGCACAAGTGGCAATTGGCACAAGGTGAACATGCTCAAGACCCAACGTGTCGTCTAGAACATGCAGACTACACCTAGTGTTGAGGGTGCCAAATTCCATTTCATAGAAGTGAGTTTTGACCAGTTTGTACTTTTTTCATATTGTATTTCAGCATGACTGGTCATATTGTATGCCTTCTGGTAAAAAAATTCATTTCATGATAGTCATTTTGTATTTTTAGCATAAAATACTTGCTTTCTGTACCTTTATTGTAAACAGCTATCTGGAACTTTAAACAAAAATTGCAGCCGCATGTATCTTGATGCTCAAGGAACCAGTTCTAGTCAACTATTCCCTTTAATATGATGTAAACAAACATTTTCGGTGCAATTATTGCTCATAACTCATTTAAAATGCACTCAAGTATGCAAGTACAGATTCAACTTTGCGGTAATAAATGATACCTCATTTGTCTCTGAGCCAGTTGCTATGTAACCATCAGATACAGATAGGCCAACAAAGTTCTGAAACAAAGAAATGCTTTCATCAGTAGCAAAGCACATTCAAGCACAATTACATTATCACGGGAAAGGGAAGATACAAAGCACAAATCAGGAGTAAGTTGTACACAGAAACTAGAGACATGATTTGGTTACTTTTGGTCATGTCTCAAAAAGAAGAAACTGGTGACAGTCTTGATGATACAAAGCAACTAATTCTTTTTAGGTATGGCTGAGAATTACTTTGTAGATGCATAAGCTTCTATGTACTTAATATAAGTTACGTGTCAATAATCTATCATTTGAATAACTACATTATAGAGAGAGTGCAATATGACATAAGAATGTTTGAAGTCGTGTCATATAGGCAAGACTGCAACTTGATCGTCTAGCTATCCTAGATAAGCTTGAGCATATTTATTAAATTTATGCAACATGTACACATATTTAATCCCTTCCTTTCTCTGTCCACCTCTTCTTCATCTATTCATTCTGGTTTAGTCCCTGTTGCTGCTCCCACCCTACTTTTTTTATGTAAGCCTCTCTCCTCTCCATTTCCTTAACCCGCAACAAAAGCTATTCAAATCTCCATTCTAATTCATCTATTTAAAAGTCTCCATAACAGTGGAACAGGAAAGGCCTTATAGGTAGACTTGTTGTCGTTGGGACACAGGTAGATTCTACCAAGGGTAGTAAAGAATCAAGCTGGTAGTCAACAATCCAACTTTTCTCGTGGTTCTAAGGAGGATCAGAACTGGCTGCAATCGAATAGAGGACTGGGTATGTTTGGGAGATGGAAGGGTTGAGACTCATTTGGTACTAGGTGGTGTAAAGCCCCGAAACTTCTAAACAATTATTTGGGCTAATTACAATCCTAATTGCATGATTCAGGTAGTCCTGAGGTGTCTATGGACCCACATGAAGGTGGTGAAGTGTTTGGGACATGATAATGTATGCATGGTATAATTTAGAAGATAAAGAAAGGATAGAATAACAAGAATGAGCCATATGTTAACCTTTAAAGATTATGAATGCTTTAGTTCATGATGCACAGTCTATGAATGGGTATGAAATGTTCACTTGGTTCACTGGATGAAAGTTAGGGCGTTGGGGGCTCGTCATGCAGTCACTAAGTTTTCGGGCATGACAGGTGGCTAGCAGGGGTTGGAGTAAGCGGATATGCTTGTGGAGTAGTAGATGATATGCAGCGGAATCAAACAGTTCAAAACTCCAACTATGAATAACTTCAGTCCAGCTCGGATAGAAAATATTCTAGATTAGCTACAGTACAGACCCAAACCTACCTATTGGTCTTATACAAGAAAGTTATACGTCCATGGTTGGGAAATTGGCAAATTCATTTGCACTCGATCTTGATTTCACAAATCAGGTGAATAGAATTCACAAAACATAGAACATATAGCATTTTTTGGATATCAGGGGTGTCATACACCTAATTTTTCCTTTTTCTCCTAAGAAGAAGAAAGAAAAATTAGAGAAACTTGAACTCCCGGAGGACGGAAATCAGATAGGATTTTAGAATAATGGATTTAATTAACTGTATGGGTAACTTAGATCTCTCTTAACTATATCACTGAGAATGTTACAAGACAACATACTGTTCGATGAGATCACAGAAACAAAATCTTTATTCAGGTGATAGGATCAAAGTATGATACCTTTACATTCATATGTCCAGTAAATGACTGAAGAGGAGAATCGAGAATACGAGACGTGCATGTTGACAGATCCCACAGCTTTATTGTATTATCCGTAGATGCAGACACAAGAGTTGTTGAATCTATGAACTTGACATAGCTCACTGTCTTGTTGTGCCCAATTAATGTGCATAGAGGCAACTTTGAGTTTCGTAGGTCATAGTAATATATCTTATGATCTGCTGAACCAAAAGCAAGGGCCCGTCCTGAATCAACAGGGAACTGAACACAGCAGACATTGGCTTTTGTTTTAATGGTTCCAACACTGACTCCCTGTGGCAAACAGGTAAGACAAACCAACTTATTACACATCCACATTCAATTAACACAGCAACAATAACTAGATGACTGTAGTACATTTAGTTTTAAAGCTGACATCCACCAAGTGCAAAAGTAGAATTGCCTGATTGATATTCCAAAGCTTCACAGAACCATCATCGCTCCCGCTTGCCAACATGGTTGGATCTGCTAAAGAAAAATCAACAGACCAGACGCGTTTCTCATGCTCTCTCATCTCCATGAAAAGCTGACTTCTTGTGACATCCCATACCTGTATTATGCTTCTAAGCAAATGTCTTTCTGCTACTGCAAAATAAACAAGATTGAACGATCATGCATTTGACGTACCTGCACCACACCTTCAAAGTTACTTGAGGCAAGCTGGCTTTTGATATAGCCATTCCAACATATACTGCTTAACTTTGATCTATTAGCCATTTCAACGACTGGATAGTGTATATCATGATCCGCATTTAGAATTGAGTTATATTCAAAAACTTTGATCTTCTTATTTACACCAGCAGTTGCAAAAAATTCACCATCACGATCAAAGCTGAGAGAACATACGAGATTGGAAGGGTTTAGAAGATCCCCTTGCTTTAAATCTGCCTTCACTTCTAACTTGCTAAAAGAAAAGTACTTGCACAGACCCTCCAAGTACGAATTGATCCATCCCCTCTGTCTATCACCATTGCACCCTCCCTTTGATGACAAATTACTCAGAGAACTCCTTTCAGTAGCTGTAGCGGAACTTTTACATTCCGGACTTGTTTGACAGTTTCTACTCATAGATTTGTCCCTTTTAATAACCCTGCGTCTCGTCATGAAATAAGCTGCCTCCAATTTTCTGAAGTTTTTCATCAACCGGAAACTTTTTGCCGAAATGCTGCTTTTATTTTCAATATGCCTTTCGAATTTCTGGCTTTCATCTGGATGGCCATCAGATTCCTCACCTGTGCTGGGCCTAGACCTCTTTCTAGATCCAGAGCTCCCTGAATCATGATCTTCAGTAATATTTGTCCTCCGAGAATTCAAATGCTTAGCTGGTTCTAAGCTTGAGCCTCCTCTCATCTTAAGGGGTGTCTGCATCTTAGTGGCCTCTTCTGCTGGTTCTACGCTTGAGCCTCCTTTTAACTTGAGGGTTGTCTGCATCTTAGTGGCCTCTTCTACATCAGACGATAAAAAAGACACGATTTCGTGCAAATTTTCCACAGCCTCCTGCTTTTTCTGTTGGATTAGCAAAAGAAACTCCAGTAATAATTCCTGCTCATCTATTTTTTCTCTAAGCTCTATTGCTGCTTCACGTTCTTCCAAGTCATGTCTTGGAGTTTTAAGGAACTCACTTTCTAGCAACTCACTGTCATCAATTTAAAGGAATGAATGAGGAAAAGAGAGGCAAAGAGTCAAGGATATTGATGTTAAGATGATCAATTGCATAATATTCATTTTAATGAAAATCCGCTGAAAGCAGCAGAGGAAGTAGAAAGTTCAGGAGAACAGCGAGATGTCTGAAATGAATTTCATGATTAGATAAAAGGGATTCATTCAGTCCGATAGTACTCATTTGAAGATAACTTTTATGTCATTACTATCTATTTCATTTTACCATCAATATTAGAATGTTTTTCCCTTACCCTCCTTTCTACTACAGATGCAATTAATATGTTTCAAAGATGGAAATTCTCAAGGAAATCAGCAATGATATTGCAGATTGTATTGAGACAAAGTCTTTAGAACAGATTGCAAGATGCTGAAGAGGCAACCATGGAACTGCAGAATCAAGCCGTCCGCAGAGGACGATAGAGCTGCTGATTGGTTAGCTAATTATGCATGAAATATAGTACTGTCATATCTTCATAAATAATATATAAACACCCTCCCCTCGGTGGATGTAACTAGTTTACTTCTTACAATGAAAATGTTCCTACTCCCAAGACACTAACCTAGATCCATTATATTGATCAATTCTTAATTAAGAAAAAAGGATACTGCTGTTGCAAGACATGTAATATTTTATTTCTAGTTTAATAGCAAAAAGATAAGTTCGCATTCCTGCAGCTAGAATCTTCATTCCTGCATAAGCTAAAACCCATGATTCTTCCCTTTCGAGTTTTCTGCCACAAAGGGAAACAGATACTCTAACATAAACCTTAATAAGTAAACACTTCGGAATTCAAGAATTGCAGGACCACAATCAAGGCTCTCAAGGATAATGTTATATATCAGTAAACATTACTCCTAGAAGACTTCAACAACAACCTGATCAGATTGCAAACAAATAAAAACTGGCATGCCTGAAGGAAAACTTTCTTTGGCAAAAACGAATAAACCAAGTGGACGCAAAAAAACAGAATGCTCACCCCACTTTTGGCCTACTACTTGGGTCCGGGTGTAGTAACCATAAGCAAAATGAAGCTTCCTTAGGCCATTTCAACAACAACTGTGGGGGTAGGACACGATGTCTTAGACATGACATATTTGCAATTTTCTCATCTGATGAGTTGAAGGTGCAGTATAGCTGCTCACAAATTATAAGCATCATTAAGACAAAACATCATCATGGAGGAGACAGTAAAATTTAACTGAGCACACACCTCAACGCCACGGAGTTGCTAACGATTGCTACTAACCTCAAAGAGAAGCACTCCAAGTCGATAAATGTCTGAAGCACAAGTGCCTGGAGCATCATTAACCTCTTCTGGACTAGTATACCAATTAGTTTCCAAGTGCAATATCTGTTTCATTGGAAAAGTATGCTTGTTATTTTCTTCCTCTTGTCTATTCTTACTAGCTTCCAAAGTCTGCACCATATGACCTGAACTTGACTGCAAGCAACTGCTTTCAGATGCTATAGCAGAGTCCTTCCCAGGAATCATCTCAAGTTGCAAAGGTGAAGATGAACTGTTTGGTTCATCTTCACATGAATCCGATCCCGAATCAGAGCAGGAAGCAGATTCAATAAACGCAACACGGTTAAAAGAAGACATAACAAAACATGATGGCCGCACATTATGAACAGCTATCCCCTGAGTATGTGCGAGTTTTACAATCTCTACAATTTGAGTAAATATATGCATACATTCAAGAGCATCAATAGTTCTCTCTGGATTATCCAACCAATGCCTCAAACTAACATCTTTACGATCGATTCCTCGAACCCCTTGATCTTTAAAGCAATTAACATCAGATGACTCAATTCTTTCCCACTCTTTTGAAACAAATCCAGAATCATGAGATGCATCACTAGACAACCTGATAGTGCTTGCAGAACGAAATCTTGAATTCCAATCTACAACACCTGAACTATTCAAACCCCTTGAACTCTCAGACCTCTCCCTACCAGACTGAGATGAACCCTCCATTACTATCCACATAGGACAATGCACATAACACCCACACAATCAAGAAACTGGAAAATCCTCAAACTCCTAACACAACCCCTTACTTCCAACATAGCCATATTGAATCAAGAACTCATTTTTACAACACAAAAATATCAAAACATAACCTCACACAACTCTACTAGTATCACCTTTCAAAACACCAACCTGTTTTTTAACATAAGATATCTGAGCAAAGACTAACAGCACCGCTCAAAATAATATCAACAGAGAAAAAGCATTAACCTGAGCTTGTATATCAGGTAAAGAGCAAAAAAACAAAGAACCACAAACCACACAACAGATACTGCAGCTTTAGAAAATATCCAAAACAATAGTATACTATTACTATATTTTATTGTAAAACAAGTACAACCTCACAAAATAGGTGATAAAAATCAAATCTTTTTCCTCTTTAAACAGGATGTGTGAACAGAAAAAAAGAAAATAAAAGGGGGTTTTACCATTTAACATTCCTTTTAAGGGAAAAAGAGTGTACTACTATACATTAATTTAATGATGTCAATGGATTTTTCTATTGCTTTAAAGGGTCCACTCATTATCTACAACTCATTGATTTTTAGTACGTGGCACATTCACATCCTCAAAGCTCTGAGAGTAAGCAGAGATGCCAAATACTCACTAGTAATGTAGCTCATCTTCCTGTGGACCAAATACCAAGAAAAAAAATGAATAAATAATTCTACAGAAAAAAACATCTACAAGAACAAGGACCATTGATTTCCAAGATGACAAACTACTCATTTATTACCTCGACTATACTTTCTACTTTAATATTATTATATATATATATATATAAAATAAATCAATTCTTTTAGCCATATTGCAACATACCGAACAACTCTAAAATAATAGTCTATCCTCAAAAACACAATTGAATTATTATTTTTTTAGGTTTTTTATCTAAACTATCGTCATGTTTATAAATTAAAATACATCTCAAAACTGATTAAGCTAACTATCAATTGTTTTCTTTTTTTAACTGAACAATTACTATTACTAAACCAGATGAGTTTTGATATAATGATAATAGAAAAGTGAAATTCATAAAAAAATAAATATATAATAATAAAATATATTTTCGATCATTATCTCTTATAAACGTGCAGATTACAAGCAAAGTGACTCTTGTCGTCGAAAAACTACATGGTATATAAAGATTAAATTTTGTTTTAATACGCGGTTATAAAATTCTTTTAGTTTGCATGTGCAAGTCCTAGTAACCTCATAATTATTATATTTACTAGAATCATTATAAATTTTTAATGAAAATTCCGAATCCGTCACCTAATACCACCGAATTAAAGATTAGAAATAAAGTACAAACCTTTACATCATTTCAAAGATGGGAACTTTACTCCCTAAAGTTGACGTAATCCAGAATTGATTTATCATTAATTTAAACTGAAAAAAAAAGTCACCTTTTCCTCAAACCCCTTGTCAGCAAATTGGGGCATTTAGAATGTTTACAACAATTTCAACCCAAAAATTGAATTTGAAGTTAGGTTTGAACCCTGAATTAGTCCAATTATATGAAATTGGCCCAAATTATATAAATTTCTTTCATCCTGGAATTTTTGTAAGAAGAAAAAAAAAAACACGTTTGATCATAAAATTCTTGAATTTCAGAATTCTTAAGAGTTTAAACACTAACAAAAAGTTTTTTTTATACTAAATTATTTGGAAAAAGTAAAAAATAACTTCAATTTATATTTATGATTAAAAAATAACTTTAATTTTCAAAATCATTTTTTACTATAACGATAAAGATTATAATTTTTTTTAAATTTCACAATGAAATATAATTAAACGCCAGGAGGATTACGTGGAGATGGATACAATGAGACAATAGAAAGTTGGAGACATCATGCATTTTGGATTGGGGACACCGCCAGTTTGTGATTAGGGGTTTATCTCAACATTTTTCGACGAAAAATTATATTATTTATACATAGTTAAAACTATTTTATATATATATATATTTTGTAAATAATATGGATAACTCAGATAATTCTTATGGGCCATTTATTTGGACAAAGGTTGGCCAAGTTGTTGGGCCGAAGGTCAAACCATAAAGAAGCCTGATAATTAGATAGGGAAGCTTATCAAAATTAGTTTAAGAGCTTATTACTTGGATACACTTAGTTTGTAATTAATAATTTTATCAGATTTTGGTGCATATAGATATGTCCAGATACATGTATCTCGAGATATATGGAGTCGAAATTAGGTATAATTTGTTCTAAATATATTGTATATTCGCATATATTAGGAATACATAACAATTTTGTTTGTCTCCCTTGTCACTCTTTTATGTATTTGGTATCCCAGATACATGTGAATCATACCAAATACATGTATCTAGTGTGATTCACATGTATTTGGGATATATAACTATCTAGCTCGCCTACCTCCCATCTCACCGGTCTCTCTCTATTTTAGTATATTTGGTAGCAAAAATACATGTATCTAGGTGAATCTTTCTCAATATATAATTAAAAAAAACTCTTAATAATTGGTCAGATATGTAATTATTTGAAAGTGTAGGTGAAAAGGTGAAAATAAAGAATCATTAAAAATGAAAATAACCTTTTTCTATGAAGCAGACTAAAAAAGAAATTAAATAGATCAGATAAATTGAAACGGACAGAATAAGTAGTAGTAGTAGTAGTAGTCGTCTATTTAACAATGAAAACTTGTGCTACAAACTTGACCAAAGAGACAAGACACTAAGTATAATACTGACTCCTTTATATTTTGTGTTTAGCACAAGGAACTCTTATTTCACCATAGATAACAAAGTAATATTGTTATTTCATTTAAACACATATCACTCATATAGTTTTAGATAAATTGCTCTTGACATTCTTAATGAGCACAAGTGCAGTTCACACAGGCGCAGCTACTGCCGCATTTGCAATTTCCATCATCTTCTTCAGCTCCAACATCCATCATCACCACTGTCTCGCTGTATTAGTCAGAATTTTAATCTTATAAATACTTAATTTTATAATGATTATTTCAAATAGTAATAACTGTCACACTATTTGAGCAAAAGTGTTATAAAATATGATTTTTCCATCTATTTTTTAGACCACTAGAAAAACGCATGGTGGAAAATAGATTCTCATTTAACTATTTTTAGTGACAAATTTTAATGAAAAAATAGTGATTTTTTAATAGTATTTGGTGTTCTATTTTGAAATACGAGAGTCAAAAATCAACTAGTAACATTTTAGGTGTTAATTCAGCAAGTATTTCTTTTAAAAAAATACAAAAATATAATTTACATATTTAAAAACTACATAAAAAGTTGTAGAAGTCACAATAACTAACAAATCATAATTTTAAAAAAAACATCATTTGACTCTGTAATTAAATAGTAGGACACATTAGTAAATTAGAGGGTAAATTTTGATCTATATACAATATTATCTTCTAACAAAAAAAAATCAATTAAACCCCTTCCGTCACCCCAACAATCGCCAAACATATCATAACTTTTTTCTTCCTTCCTTTTTAATGAAATAAATCACATCACAAACTTCATAACACAAGCAAAAAATATATATTAGTACATAAATTTATCTTTTGGTTTAGAAGAAATGAATCAATATAGAGGGGTAATTTTGTTTATTTCTACTTTAAAAAAAAGGAGCCATTTGCATATATTGATGCATATTAAGTTATAATATATCATCTTGTTTACCAATAAAAAAAATTATAATCTTATTTACAGAGAGTTAATTACCTCTTTGATGAGAAAAGTTAGCACAAACAAATGTGCACGATAGAGCAATAGCGGAAGACAACCCAAATCTAAATTTTCCCTTCTTCTATTTGAACCAAGAGGAGACAAACTAATGCAAACACAAGCACTGTTTTGGAGCAGCAAGTATATCAACCAAATCAAATGAGACAAAGCAATAATAAATCAACAATACGAGACACCAAATTAACGTGGAAAACCTCTTCGGTGTGAAGAGTAAAAACCACAAGGATAAAGCTCCACTATAATCAACAAGAGTGACAAATGTTCTCCAAAATGGCCACCAAAGAAGTGACAAACAGTGAGCAACAACAACTACAACATAACACCAAAGAACTAGAGAAGAAAGGAGTAAAATCACCAAAATGCAGGTACTGTTCACGACCAGAAATCTGAAGCTACAGAGCTCCAAATCGACCTCTGTCAGTTCTCAATCAAAGATCAAGTTGAGAAGAACAGTCTTTCCAAAAATCAGCTCAATCGGACAAGAAACGAAGTGGGAATCGCGATTTGAAAATGGCTGCTAGGGCTGAAAATTGTGTGCGAAAATCTGCACTCTTTTTCTCACTTTTCTCTCTTTTGTGGCTGCTATCTTTTCTGTTTCTCTCTTGTGTTGATTCTGAAAATAAGACTTACAAAGTCTTACATATGTACCATAAGTGTTG
>JAJONR010005024.1:0-39453 GCA_029582245.1 Solanum etuberosum
CAAGCAGATCCATCCCAATCGTAAGAAATTTGATTCATATTGATTATTGGTTATACAAACAAAACTTAATCTATGCATTTGTTTCAAAAAATTATGTAAGTGTTTGTTTGAAACACATTCTTATAAATATTTTCAGATCAAACTTCTTAAATTGATTGCACATTAATTATACTTTTTTCTTCTCTAAAAGAATTTCAAAAGTTACTCCTAGAAAATATTCTTCTGAATCTGAAAAGGGATAATGGAGAAGAAAGAGAAAGAGATTTACTAACTCAAATTTAACAAAAAAATAAAATTAAGAAACAAAAAAAATAATGGGTGAGGAAATATTCAGAATAGTTCATAAGACTTTAATTAAAATCTAAACAAAGTTCTTGTGATTATGATGAACAAGTTTTATAAACACAGGCCCAAGAAGAGTAGATCTAGTAATGAATTAATACACAAATGGAACATAACAATATATATTTTAGCTACTTGACATAGTGAAAAATTAATATTTAAGTAGCATACCTAAATGAAAAAGGTGTCCACACTTCAACTTGGCAATGGACCTGCTATTATTGTTGGTAACAGCCTCCGAGCAAATGGAGCAGTCCGGGGAATCCATGCTATTATTAGGAAATGAATATTTATATTAAAATATTAGAGATGAAAAATAATTTTTTATTACAGATTCAGTTTTGACGAGCTTGATTAATATCAACACTAAACAAACAAATCCTTAGAGAAAAGTAGTAAAAAGCTTATTAAGAACAAGGTGACATATATACATACATATATATAGAGGCACATCAAAGAGCTTATATGAAGAAAAAAAATATTAGTAACAACCTATTGTAAATTGTAAGTTTGAAATTTGGATGAACAAACTGAAAAAACTATTTGAGAGGTTTTAGTAAAAAAACTGTTGCACATATAAAATCACTTATAGCATAAAAATTGTTATATTATAGAATGTGGTAGTTTAAATGTGTCATAATTTCTTTCTTATCTGGGTTGTAACTAAACTCATACAAGACAAGATATATATAATACAACATTAATTGACTTTTGTTGAATTTGGTGTTAGATTTTTTATTTCAAGATTTCTTTTTTCAAGTATCTTTATGAATATTGAGATTTCGTAATGTTAATAAAAATTTTGTATTACAAAAAAAAGTTTAGGTGTGAAAGCTCTTGAATGGTGAATGAAAATTAACTTTCTTGATTGAAGTTGTCTATCTATATTATTTACTTCTCGCAATTATGATAAATCATAATTTGAATTGCAATATTTTTCATTAACTTCAGTGATTTACAAAATTAAATTGAAAATTACTTCATCTGTTTCAATTAATGTGAAGTGGTATGATTGGTCAAAGAATTTAAAACTAAATGAAGATGGTAATTAATGTAGTCAAAATGATAGCAATTAGTAGTTAATGATGGTGGCACTACATGCTATTGACAAATAATTACTTGTTTATTGAAACTTCTTTTATCCGACAATCATAAGAAAATAAATTATAAATTTTAAATCCTAACCCACCCGTATATAAGTTAATCTTTCACCCAAAAACGATAATAAATAATAAAGTGGAAAAAGCAAAGTAATAGAGTAATAAGTCTTATATCAATCTTTCATAAAAACATATATCAAGTGTGGAAGATATTAAAAATGCACAAAATCTTGTATCACCGGTGTAAAAACATTTAAAATGAATTATAACTGTTCAACACAACAAAACTATCAGATATCTAAAATACTAGTAAATAAGATAAAAGAAGCTAGGCTCTTGCTTCAAAAATAAGTAGCTCACCAAAGCTTTAAACCGGACACGCTCTTAGATTAACTAGATTAGTTGGATTTTCTAGTGTTAGGATGTCACACCCCGAGGCTACCCCTTTGACGTAACACGAGACCTAGAATCACGAGTGACCCCAAGCTAACCGTGTGTCTGGCATATCATAAGCATACTGAAAGATAAATAAATAACACATGAACTATGCGGAAGCTAACTCAATAAATAACTGGAAAGTGGGGAATACCCAACTAGTCTGAATGTATAAAACATACTAAGCGTTTGATAACGCTCAAAGAATCATACTTAACAAGTCAAGATGATACTACTATGTCTGAAAAAGCCTCTAACTGAATTGAGTTGATGGGACATGCCCCCAGCTAACTCTAACAAAACTGAAACTGAAATGTAAAGACTTAAATGAAATCATGTCTATTGTCCTCGAAGTATGAGGACTCACCACTTAAGCTGTTGAATGCGGATCGAGAATCGATCTAAGCGCGGTCTGAATGCTGAGTACCTGAACCTACATCATAAAAGGATTTAGCCCAGAGTATGCGTCAGTACTTGGAACGACTGAGCATACAAGATATAGATACTAAGTTGAACAAACATATATAAGCTCAAAGTAGGCATAACTCAGCAATACTGTAAACTGAGAAAGAATGTAAATACTGAAAAGATAAATGAATGCAATGACCAAGTGCTAATCATGAACATGACATGCTAAACTGAATACTGAAGTATATACTGAAAACCTGGTCAAATGCACTAAGAGTCTGACTGTGGGAGCTACTATTAACCGACATAAAATCACGTGAGCTAAACGTGGAGTCCGATGTATACGCCCCATCGAGAGGACCGAATATATCTTGCCAGGGGTATAAAGGCAAGACTGGCGTGATCACTAAATCTGATGCCCAACAGAGGGGATTTATACTCCTACGAGGGCACGTAGTTCTGGGACTGTGAGGGTACATTGAACCCTAGTCCAACTCGGTGCTAAGTCTACTCCCAACTGAATATGTATATGACACATTATGAATTAAATACTGAAATGCTGAATAGCTCAAAATACTGACATGCAAATCTAGGAATGCAACAGTTATATACTGATAATATAACATTAGAAACTGGAGAGTGATTATCTGGTTAACTGACCTAGCAAGTGTAATTTAGGTCTGAGTTTCATGGAACGAACTAAACAAACTTTCCAAGAAACATGCTATTTCGATTTAGGATACTACAACAGCTAAATCACAGTAAATATCCAAGGTTTTAGAAACTCTAAGTTTAAATAAGATATAGAGAATCAAGGAACTGACCGAATTTCAGGGACCTAATGCATGAAAGGAACCCACTAGTGAAATCCCACTTACCAGGTGACAAAATCTATAGAGAAATCCTTCGATTTCGGGACTAGAACTGAAGAAAACCTTTTGCGTGTTCTTGAGAATACTGGCGCCTCTTTCTTCTCTTTTTTCTCTATTTTTTGTTCATTTTGGAGAATAAAGGTTTTAGGTAGGTTTTGACTAAATCATTAGGCTTAAACTGAGTAAAACGACATAGTTTAGGTGTTAAACGACGTAGTTTAAATGCTCAATGCATAGGGGAAAAGACCAAAATGACCCTGACTTAAAAGCTGTCGGAGCCATCGACGGACCTGACCAACATACCGTGGACTGACCGATGGTCCATCCTGGCAGGGCATCATTGGCGTCAGAGACTAGATTTTAGGGCCACGATCCATAGACCCTGGACCACGGATCGTGGTCCTACCTATAGTCCGTACGTCCGGTCGTAGGTCGTGGTTTATTGGGGAGTTCTGGGTGGCCAACCTACGGACCCTACCTACGGTCCGTGGTTAGGCCTCCGTCGGTGGAACCTGCAACTTCTGAAAATTTGTTATTAGGTCTTTCTCGTATCCGGGGTGTTACATTATCTCCCCCTTCGGAACATTCGTCCTCGAATGTAGTCTAAAAAAGTTGAGTATGGAGGGAAGGAGCTGCAATCCCTACCACTAAGTACTAGAAACTAATATCTAACTTAACTGAGTTCCAAGAACATGCATATATTGCTGAAATGCAAGAACAACTAAAGGAACATGATACTAAGACTGAATTTACGCAAGAGTAAATTAAGAGACCGGAGAGGAACTATTACCTCAAGCGAAATGGAATCGGAAGGAAAGAGATGAGGATACTTGGCCTTCATGGCCGCTTCTGCTTCCCAAGTAGCTCCCTCTACGCACTGACACCTCCACAAAACCTTCACTGAAGCAACTTCTTTATTTCTCAACCTACGAACCTGATGGTAAAGAATCTCAATTGACACCTCTTCATAAGTGAGACTATCCTTCACAGCCACATTCTCTAATGGTACTATAGATGCCAGATCACCCACACACTTCTTCAACAAGGAAATGTGAAAGACTGGATGAACCGCTGCTAGTTCCGCTGGCAACTCTAACTCATATGCCACATTACCAACCCTTTTCAGGATCCTGTAAGGACCTACATATCTAGGACTGAGCTTCCCTTTCTTGCCAAATCTCATCACCCCCTTCATAGGTGATACTTTTAGGAAAACCCAATCATCGATTTCAAATTCTAAGTCCCTTCTCCTCATATCTGCATAGGACTTCTGACGACTCTGAGTTGTCTTTAGTCTATCTCTGATTATGTGAACTTTCTCCATAGCTTCTTGAACCGAATCTGGACCAATCAATGCTGCTTCACCTACTTCAAACCAACTAATTAGAGATCTACACTTACGCCCATATAGTGCCTCATATGGGGCCATCTGAATATAAGAATGAAAGCTATTATTATAGGCGAACTCTATAAGAGGTAGGTGATCATCCCAACTACCCTTGAAATCGATCACGCAAGCTCTCAACATGTCTTCTAAGGTCTGAATGGTACGTTCTGCCTGACCATCCATCTGTGGATGAAATGTTTTACTGAGATTTACCTGGGTACCAAGACCTTTCTGAAATGATTTCCAGAAATGAGAGGTAAACTGAGGACCTCTATCTGAGATGATAGATAAAGGAACCCCATGCAACCTGACTATCTCATGGATGAAGAGTTTGGCGTAGTACTCCGTTGAATCTGTAGTTTTGACAGCCAAGAAGTGAGCGGACTTGGTAACTCTGTCCACTATCACCCAAATGGAGCCATGTTGTCTGTGAGTACGAGGTAAACCTGTAATGAAGTCAATGTTTATCACTTCCCACTTCCATGTAGGAATTTTAATCTCTTGAGTCATACCTCCTGGTTTGTGATGTTCTACCTTAACCCGTTGACAATTAGAACACTTAGCCACAAAGTTTGCTATGTCCCTCTTTATGCCGTTCCACCAAAAGACTTTCCGTAGATCACGGTACATCCTAGTGGCACCTGGATGAATGGAATACCTATATTTATGAGCTTCTATAAGGATCTGCTTCCTCAACTCACCGACATTAGGAACACATAAGCGACCCTGCTAATGAAGTACACCATCTCCCCCTTGGGACAAAACCTCAACTTTCTGTTGATGAACTGCACCCTTTAACTGAAGTAATATACGATGACTATCCTATTTTTCCTTAACCTCCGCTACCAATAAAGATTCTAATCTATTATGAACTATTAAACCACCATCTGACATGTCTGTAAGACCAACTCCTAAGCGAGCAAGCCGGTGAACATCTTTTGCTAATTCTTTCCTTTCTACCTCAACATGTGCTACAGTACCCATAAACAGTCTGTTGAGAGCATCATCCACTACATTGGCCTTACCAGGATGGTAAAGCACATTCATATCATAGTCCTTGAGGAATTCAAGCCATCTCCTCTAACGAAGATTCAACTCTTTCTAGGTGAACACATACTGGAGTCTCTTATGATCTGTTAACACATCTACGTGAACACCATACAAGTAATGTCTCCAAATCTTTAGGGAAAATACTACGGCTGTAAGCTCGAGGTCATGAGTCGGTTAGTTCTTCTCATGGACCTTAAGTTGTCTAGAAGCATAAGCTATGACCATACCTCGCTGCGTAAACAGAAAATCTAGGCTGACCCTGGATGCATCACAATAAATCATATAACCGTCTGAGCTATCTGGTAGGGTCAAAATCGGAGCTGTAGTCAACCTAGTTTTCAGTTCTGAGAAACTTTTCTCACACTCATCTGACCACTGAAACTTAACCTTTTTTTGAGTCAACTTAGTCAATGGGGAAGCTATGGATGAAAATCCTTCAAAAAATCTCCTGTAATACCCGGCCAAACCCAAGAAATTTCTGATATTTATTGGGGAGGTTGGTCTGGGCCAGTGTTGTACTGCCTCAATTTTCTGTGAATCCACTCAGTTCCTTCACTGGATACCACATGACCAAGGAAAGCGACGGACTATAACCAGATTCACATTTGCCGAACGTAGTGAATAGCTGGCGATCTTTGAGAGTCTGCAGGAGAACAATTAGATGAGTTGCATGCTCCTCTTGACTCTGAGAATAAATGAGGATATCACTAATAAAGACTATGACAAACAAGTCCAAATACTGCTTGAACACCCTGTTCATTAAGTCCATTAAAGCTGCAGGAGCATTTGTTAGTCCAAAATACATAACCACAAATTCATAATGACCATACCAAGTTCTGAAAGCTGTCTTCGGAATGTCACTATCTCTGACTCTAAGCTGATGATAGCCAGATTTGAAGTCTATCTTAGAAAAGAAACTAGCACCCTGAAGTTGGTCGAACAAGTCATCAATCCTGGAGATGGGATACTTATTCTTGATTGTGACCTTGTTCAACTGCCGATAGTCAATGCACATTCTAAGAGAACCATCTTTCTTTTTAACGAAAAACAGTAGAGCACCCCATGAAGAGATACTAGGTCTAATGAAGCCCTTATCTAGAAGGTCTTTCAACTGTTCTTTCAGATCCCTAAGCTCGGCTAGAGCCATTCTATAAGGAGGAATTAAAATGGGCTGGGTATCTGGAAGGAGATCTATTCCAAAGTTGATTTCCCTTTGGAGGGGAACTCCGGGAAGACCTTCTGGAAAAACTTCTGGAAACTCATTTACTACCGGGACTGACTCAAGAGTTGGGGTTTTGGAGTTTGAATCCTTAACCCGAACAAGATGATAGATATACCCTTTGGAAATCATTTTTCTGTCTTTAAGGTAAGAGATAAATTGACTCATAGGCAGTGAGCTACTACCCTTCAATTCTAAGACTGGATCATTTGGAAACTGAACCCGAACGATCATATTTCTACAATCGACTGAAGCATAACAGGAATGTAACAAATCCATGCCTAGAATGATATCGAAATCTACCATTTCTAACTCTACAAGATCTGCTGAGGTGAATTTTTGAGAGACTGTGACAGGGAAATTTATGTATACCCGTCTAGCTATAACTGGATCACCAACTGGAGTAGAGACTGAGAAAGATTCTGAGAGAGTTTCTGGACTGACACCGAAATTTACTGCTATATAGTGAGTTACAAAAGACAATGTAGCCCCTGGATCTAACAATTCATAAACATCTAAATGAAAGACTCGCAACGTACCAGTGACCACATCAGGAGAATCTTCCTGGTCCTGGTGAGCCTGGAGAGCATACAACCTATTCTGGCACTGACCGCCACCAGATAAAGCACCCTGCTGAGTTGGGCGACTTGCTGGTGCTGCTGGAGCGATAGATTGAGCCCTATTGTTGTTACCTACTTGCCTCTACCTAGCAGAAGGGAAATCCTTAAACCTATGGCAAGACTAACCACACCCAAAACACCCTTCCTTTCCTGCAATACATTCGCTCGGATTGTTGTGAGTATTCATAGTTTCTTGTTCTGGCCTTTTTATTATCCTTAGCCAATTCCTTAAGCTTATCTCCCTCAACCTGCTGAGCATGAGTCATTAGTCTGGAGATATCCATATCCCCTAGTAACATAGCATTCCTGCACTCGGTCTTCACCAAATTGGATACCCCAAACAAGAACTTGCTCATTTGTGCCCTTGAATCAGCAACCATATGTGGAGCATACCTGGATAGTTGAGTGAACTTCAACCCATATTCTTGGACTGACATTGAACCCTGCTTCAAGTTCATAAACGCTTGTGCCTTACCTTCTCTAAATTCCCTTGGGAAGAACCTGTCCAGAAAAGCTCCAGTAAAACAATCCCAAGTCACATGAGCTACATCTAGACCCCTGTTTTCTTTCCACTGAGCGAACCAAATGTGAGCTATATTCTTAAGCTGGTAGGATGCCAACTCCACCCTATCATTACCAGTCACTTGCATCACTCCAAACATTAGTGTTGGCAGGAACTGGACCTGCTGATTATTCTGATTGGCCACACTCTGAGCCAAAAGCTGGATCGCATTCCGTAATTCTACATTCCTAACCTCATGGTTCAAGACTAGAGGAACTATGTTAGCATTGCGTGCATTTGCTATACGAGGAGGCATGATCTAAAATGCATAACGAAGAATTAAAAAGGAGAAGTTGAATCATACCCACGCACGATAAGAATACAAAGAAAGTGAAGTTTTTCTTAAAACACTTCGTAGCCTCCCTCTCATAGATGTGGTGGACTTCACATCCATGAAAAATACTCTACTTAGTGTGGCTTTCATACATCCTAGGACTCTCGAACCTAATGCTCTGATATCAAGTTTGTCACGCCCCGAGGCTACCCCCTTGACGTAACACGGGACCTAGGATCACGAGTGACCCCAAGCTAACCATGTGTCTGGCATATCATAAGCATACTGAAAGATAACTAAATAAAACATTAACTAGGCGGAAGCTAACTCAACAAATAACTAGAAAGTGGGGGAATACCCAACTAGTCTGAATGTATAAAACATACTAAGAGTTTGATAACACTGAAAGCATCAAACTTAACAAGTCAAGCTGATACTACTACTATGTCCGAAAAAGCCTCTAACTGAGTTGAGTTACTGGGACACGCCCCTCAGCTAACTATAACAAAACTGAAACTGAAATTTAAAGAATAAAATGAAAGCATGTCTATTGTCCTCGAAGTATGAGGGCTCACCACTGAAGCTGCTGAATGCGGATCGAGAATCGATCTAAGCGTGGTTTGAATGTTGAGTACCTGAACCTACATCATTAAAGGATGTAGCGCAGAGTATGTGACAGTACTTGGAATGTACTGAGCATGCAGGATAACGATACTAAGCTGAACAAACATATATAAGCTGAAACAAGGCATAACTGAGCAATACTGTAAACTGAGCAAAAATGTAAATACTGAAAAGATAACTGAATGCAATGACCAAGTGCTAATCATGAACATGACATGCTAAACTGAATACTGAAGTATATACTGAAAACCTGGTCAAATGCACTAAAAGTCTGACTGTGGGAGCTACTAATAACCGATATAAAACCACGTGAGCTAAACGTGGAGTCTGATGTATACGCCCCATCGAGAGGACCCAATATACCTTGTCGGGGGTATAAAGGCATGACTGGCGTGATCACTAAATCTAATGCCTAACAGAGGGGACTTATACTCCTACGGGGGCACGTAGTTCTGGGACTGTGAGGGTACGCTGAACCCTAGTCCAACTCGGTGTTAAATCTACTCCCAACTGAATATGTATATGACACATTATGACTGAATACTTAAATACTGACATGCAAATCTGGAATGCAACCCTTATATACTGATAATGTAACATTCGAAACTGGAGCATGATTATCTGGTTAACTGACCTAGCAAGTGTAATTCATGAACTAAGAGAATCTACACAACTAGGGTCTAAGTTTCATGAAAGGAACTAAACAAACTTTCCAAGAAACATGCTATTTCTATTTTGGGTGCTACAACAGCTAAATCACCGTAAATATCCAAGGTTTTAGAAACCCTAAGTCTAAACAAGATATAGGGACCTAGTGGATGAAAGGAGGTCACTAGTGAAATCCCACATACCTGGTGACGAAATCTACGGAGAAATCCTTTGATTTCGGGGCTGGAACAGAAGAAAATCTGCTGCGTGTTCTTGAGAATACTGGCACCTCTTTCTTCTCTTTTTGCTCTAATTTTTGGTGATTTTGGAGAATAAAGGTTTAAGGTAGGTTCTGACTAAATCACTAGGCTTAAACTGAGTAAAATGATGTAGTTTAGGTGTTAAACGATGTAGTTTAAATGCCCAATACATAGGGGAAAATACCAAAACGACCCAGACTTAAAATCGGTCTGAGCCATCGACGAACCTGATCGACGGACCTTGGACTGACCGATGGTCCATCCTGGCAGGGCGTCGTTGGCGTCAGAGACTATATTTGAGGGCCAAGATCCACGGACCCTGGACCACGGACCTTGGACCACGGACTATGGTCCCACCTACGGTCAGTAGGTCCGGCCGTAGGTCGTAGATTTCTTGGGAGTTCTGGGTGGACAACTTACGGACCCTACCTACGGTCCATGGTCTAGACCACAGGCCGTGGTTAGGCCTCCGTCGGTGGCACCTACAACTTCCAAAAATCTGCTATTTGGTCTTTCACGAATCCGGGGTGTTACATAGGATCTGCATCAAAAATATGCACCGGGAGAAGGATGAGAAAAAAAACACGCGTACTCAATAAATTTCAAAGGTCGATTGTCACAATCAAAATCAGGATAGACACAACAGGCACCCGGAAACTTGTTAGGCCGAGCGTACCAAACATAGAGGCCTTTAAATATATCAATCTACTAGGATAATAGCCTAACTACATGTGTTTATAAACTAAAGTCCAATAAGGTTGAACTTAAAGATACTCACGAATCACAAGGAAAATAAGGATGTCATAAGATGCATAACAAGGCTGATGAGTTCGTCATCAGAGTCAACAACTAAACATAAAGGCCGACACGTCCATTATCAAGATACTTCCATACAATACAAGCCTATAAGCCTCTCAGAGCATAACAAATATCTCATGGTCGGGACACGACCCCTACCTCCCTGTCACTGTACGTAAGTAATATAAAATTCAAAACCTTTAGCTTGAAAACTCTAGAAAGAAAAGAGCTCACGAATTCAAATATTGACCTCAACAACTCCTAGTGAAGAGGTCTTCCAAGGCCTCTACCTGAATAAGCAACACGAAATACAGAGCCTCCTTTAATGAGATTTCAGTACAAATGAAATGTATAGATATGTAAGGGAAGAATAAACATATACTCAGCTTTAAAAAACAATATGTATAAGATTCGATCTAAATTTTGAATGCCACATCAGGCAAGTAACCCAAAAACAAAAGACTCTTGCTAAACCTTGTAGGCATAGTTACTACAAGTTTATGACATAAAAGCTTTTCTTTTGTCGTACGAGCATCATCAAGAACTCGAAGAAATGATATAATAAATAAGCATCATCAAGGGCTTGCAAGTAAGAAAATTTTGAGCTCCTTATATAAATGGGTATCATCAAGGGCTCATGCGTATAATACAACAAAGATGTGTCGTTAAGGACCCACAAATATAATACAACATATGGGCATCATCAATGACCCATAAATATACTACATTAGAGGGCATCGCTAAGGGTTCGTAAATATAATACCACATATGGTCTTCTTTAAGGCGCTGTATATATACTACGTCTTATCTCACATTTACTTAGATAACTCATTCGCAAACTCTGTAAAGAAATTACTCAGCGACTTTCTTTTTCATGATTATTAAAACCTTAATTCTATCTCCATAACTAGGCTCGAGAACGATCATAAATAGAGACTCGTTATTTCTTGATATATTTGCTCAATTCAACTTCCACACTCAAGCAGGAGTTGAGTCTCGACTCGATATTATATTATTCATCAATTTTATTTTTTAGTTACTTTTAAACTCGTATATGAATAAGGATTCAACCTATTTCTTGTCAATCATAAATATAACAAATCTAGCTCATAGTGATTTATGTATACAATGCATTTTCACGTGAATGCATGGAAGTAACACCTTTATTCATTGGGAATATTCATCCTCAAATTTAAATAATTGCATGGGGGGATTAAGGCTAGGAATGCTTTTAAAATTTTGACAGCGTTTCCTCGGTATCTGACCATCCAAAATCTGAAAATCAACTAAAACCAACCTACACGTGGCAATGCTTAACATAACAATAAAGCTATTATTGGAAAATGCTCAGTAACCACCTTATGAAACAAATTGCAACTTAAGAGGGCGACCTTAACCTAACCTATATAGAATTGTATTCGTCATATAAGCATCCCGATAAATTAGAATTTATAACGTTCAACCCAAGGTTATTTAATAATAAATTTATTGTAACTTGTGAGGATGTAAGTCCTTAGGTGTATACTGAATGCACAATTAAACTATTAGAACATGTAATATTATGCTCAAATGAGCGGTGGATCGATTATTCGGGAGCATGTGTACCAGTGACCTCTAAAATAGGTATCAAGTTGGTGAATAAACTATAATCTGAAACTTATCGGGCAATCTAGTAAACAGGATGGATACGTAATTGTTTTAAACATGAACTCTTAGAATGTAAAAACACTTTTAACATACGATTATTCAATTATGATGCATTAGTCCTATAACATTTAAGCAATAACTTATACATTTACAACCTTTAGAAATGCATAACACGTAAAATAATGACCTACGAGGCTTGTTTCATACAAGTTGTTACTTAGTATAAGGTCTATAATATGCAATCAAATAACATACGACTTTTGAGCGTATAGTCTCTAAAATCTATGCATGTAATATGTGATCAAGTGTTCTAGTAAGTAGGTAATATATTGATGTCGCCCAATTACACCCTCAAATGGGAATAAAATGGCTGCTGTCAAAATATAGTAACCAAGCAAGGTTGGGGTCGAATCCTACAAAGAGAATGATGAGAGAATTTACCATTTGTTAATGAATTCGGACCTGATAACTACAATTCAAATGTGGGTTTTAAATTGGGATTTGTGAACTAGATTATACTAGAATTTGTTATCAACGATTAAAATATAACTAGAGCTATGGTTCCTAGACATCGGAATTCAAACAAGTAATTTACTATCAACTCATTTAAGTGTGTTAATTGTACAAATTTGATGAACATGTTGGTCTACTAAATTCTCTCGGCGAAATCAGAAGAATCTCACCCTAAGTTCATCCAGCACTTGGGTGTCAAATTAAATTACTCATCAATATCATATGTCTAGGTTAGTTATCTTATCTCTATCTCAAGCCATTAGATGGGGGTTTATAGCCTCAAATCCATGTTAATGATATTTTTTTCTAATCTTAAATTTTTGTCATGACCCAAAAATAGACGTGATGAAACTTGTATATTCCCACCAAGACAAGCCAGCCTCAACCCAACGAAACAAAAGAAAAAAATATAATTACAGTAAAAACAAGAATATGATAAAGCGGAAAACGTATTATTCTATTTAAACTCCCAAAATCTGATTGTCACGTGTACAAGCCACTAAATACATTATTGTGGTATTAAGAAATAAATATAAGTCTCATTCTTTATTTCTCAAATAGAACAAAGTGTTAGAAAAGGAAAAAGAGGTCACACGTGTCCGGGATCAGAAACCTGCACAAGTGTAGAACAAAGGGGTGAGTACCAATAACACGGTACCCAGCAAACAACCTACTAAACAAAGCAACTAGCTAGAAAATGGATACACCTAACACTCCAACCGAACCTCCTTAAACTACAACCTGTACAAAAATCAACCCAACCTAGCAATTCTACAATATACGAATCAGAGGCCCAATATTCACAGTTCAAATCTTTGCAATTCAACAATTAAATAGTTCAAAGAAGTCAATAACAATGTCAAGTAGTTCAGTTACACGCAACAAGTACATCAATCACAATTAGAAAACAAGGCACACATAGACAACAAAGGCATCAATTCACAATGACCAACCTCTCACCGGAACCATTTCCCATTGGCACAATATCACTAGCTGGAACCATTTCCCATCAACTTTATATCAAATCACTAGCCGAAACCATTTCCCATCTACTTTATATCATATCACTAGCCGGAACCATTTCCCATCGGCTTTATATCAAAACACTAGATGGAACCATTTCTCATCGACTTTATATCAAATCACTAGCCGGAACCATTTTCCATCGGCTTTATAAATACTTGCCGGATATGACCTCGGCATCACACACTCACCGGCAAAGACCTCGGCATAGTAACACTCGTCGGCAAAGATCTCGACATAATAACTCTCGCCAGCAAATACCTCGGCATCAAAATCATCACATGACTCATCCTGGTGTTCAACGATCAAAGCACATAAGTAGTATCACACCACATAGAAGAGACAACAATTTACACAATTTAAGTCCACATTTATGCTTTCAAGCCTTTCATCGATCAATCAATAGGAGTTACATCATCATATTCAACACATAGTCATTTTTATTTCAACACTTTTTTATTAATTTAGATGTAACAAGTGGACAATTTAACCTTTCACCTCATCCCCATTACTCCCAATACACAAGCAACAAAGGAAGCATAATAATTAAACTAGAATACAAGGTTTAGGAAGCTACTTGCCTTAAATCAATCAACAATCACTCCAAGAGTTGAGTCTTCCCCTTCCGGACCACTTCCAAAGCCACACAATCTAAAATAATCAAGTATTCACAATCACTCATCGGAAACAACACTTCACACATCAACTATGTAAAGAAATGGGTCAAGCAACTCAAAACCCAATATCAAAATTGAGGTTTCAATCCGGAAAACAATACTTCAAAATGATGTTGAAGGCTTTAGTGACTCATTAGTGAAAAATCATCGTTATTTTACTAAATTCTTAGGTTTTTGAGAAAACTTGCCATTAACTCACCGAAATCCCGCAATTAGATGTTAAAACTCATGATTAATCAATGAAAAATAAAGGTTTAGGATCAAGAACACTTACCCAAATGATCTAGATAGAAAATCCTTTTGAAATTCGCCACCAAAGGTTCCCTAAGTTATAAAATGGTGAAATAGGGCTTAAACCCCAAAATGAGCAGCAAAACCCTTTCCTGATGTCGCACAAGCGACCACAGATTCGCTTAAGCTAACCATGCCATACATACATGCGTCTCTTAAGAGAAGCCTCCTTCGCAAAAGCGAAGGTCGCTTAAGAGATAGGCCTATCGCTTAAACGAAGGTAGCTTAAGCGGCTATCCTTCGCAAAAGCGAGGCCTGTATACACCAGCAACTTCAGCCAATTTCCAAAACATCAAAAGGACCTTTGGGATTCATTCGGAACCCGGTACACACAAAAAACATATGCAAATTAATTATACTCAACGTTGTGCACTCAATGGAACCATCAAAATATGAATCTGAGGTCTTCTTGACCCGACATTCGTGAAAACAAGAAAAAACTAACCCACACCTAAAAAGGCTAAAATAAGCTCGAGACCTGTCAAAATCAACCAAGACCTCACCTAGGCCTAAAATCATCCCCTCAACCCAACGGAACACTCAGAATCCAGATCTGAGTATCTGTACCTCTAATGTTGACCAAAGTCAACTCAAAGGTTAAATTTCAATAATTTCACAACTTCAGACCTCAAATCCTTAAAAAGACTGGGAATCTAAAACCATCAACTCTCACTCATCAGATTTCTCATTTTGGGACTGATGAAATCGACGGAATTCCATTTCGATACTCGAAACTCTAAAAGACCCTAAAAACCACTTTCTTAACAACTTAGCTTTTAAAACTCAGAAACTTACCAAATTCTCAACTTTTAACTCAAAGTTAAAAATCAACCTTTCAAACTCAATAAAAATGACTCAGGGTCGATAACGGGAGGGGTAGAAAAGTGGGTAACACCTCAGACTTCCGGAAAAGGCTAAAAGGGGAAATTTGGGCAAGTCCACAAATCCAAAATGGACCATGGACCCTTCACGCCATCCTAGAAGGTCCGTGTAGGGGACCACAGTCCGTTAAGGATGTCGTGAGTGACCATCCAGGACTGCCCTGGGAGGGGTCACCTAGATGGCACCCTAGACGGCCCGTGGTGACTTGGGCCGTCTAGGGGTCTGTACAAGTCACCCAGTCAAGGAGGTTGCACCCAAGTTAGGTCTTGAGTGTTGGGGAAACTTCAAACAATCACTTGTTTTAGTACAAACTGAATTTGGTGTCGTAACACCTATTAAATTAAAATTCTTTGAGTCCTATTTCCAACGCCACCAAGTTTGCCTAATTCTGAGCTTGGAGTAAAAAGTTATGGTTGTTTTAGTAAAGCCCTGTAGGGCAGAGCATCTTCATGACCCACTTGATGGGCCGTGGTGCTCTAGACGGCCCGTGAAGCTTGTCTTGAAGTCACTTCGTCATCTTTTAAGTGTGGTTACAGCCCCAAAGTCACTAGTTAAGGACCACAGACATCTAAATGGTCCATGAAGCTCCATACGGACAGTGAAGTCTTCCATGAAGGAGACTTGTCAGACTTAGAGTTTAGGGTGAACTTCAAATAATCATATCATTCAGAATAAAATGAATTAGGTGGTCAATGACCTATCAAATTAAAGATCTATGAATCCTCTTTCCAACGCCACTGAGTTTTCCTAATTCCAAGCTTGGAGTAAAAAGTTATGCTCGAAATAGTTAAGTCTTGTCTGGCAGAGCATCTTCACGACCCGCTTGACGGGCCGTGGTGCTCTAGACGGCCCATGAAGCCTGTCTTGAAGTCACTTCGTCAGCTTTTAAGTCAGGGTTAGATTGTTCTTTTCCCTATGCGTTTGGTACTTAAACTACGTCGTTTAATGCTTAAACTAAGTTGTTTTTCTCAGTCTAAGCCTATTAATCTAGTAAAAACTACCAAGAACCCTCATTCACCTAAAATCATCTAACTTAGAACAAAAAGAAGATAAAAGAGGTAATAGTTTTCTAAAGAACAAGCAGAGGTATTCTTCATGTTCAGCCCCGAAAGGATTTCTCCATAGTTTTTTTCACCAGGTGTGTGGGATTTCACTAGTGGGTTCCTTTCACCCATTAGGTCCTTAGAATTTAGTCAATTCTTCAATTTCTCATAAATTGTTCAGACCTAGGGTTTCCAAAACCTAGGTGATTCATGTTGATTTTAGCTGCTTTAGTTTCCATGATCTAAATAACATGTCTCTTGGAATATTTTCATAGTTCCATGAATAAAATTCAGAACCTTAGCTTGTATTAGTTATCAGCACTCATGAACTATACTTTCTAGGCAGATCAGTCAGAAAATCATGCTTTAGAACTTGAATGCTATACCTTTCGGTATATTTATATTATATTCTCAGATAGCATGTCAGTATTTTAAGCTACTCACTACATCAGTTGTATTTTAGCTTTGCATTCAATTTGGAGTAGACTTAGCACCGAGTTGGACTAGGGTTCAGCATACCCTCAAAGTCCCAGGCTCCAATTTGCAAGACACCATAAGAATCAAGGACATCCTCCTTGGCTTCCCATGTCATCACCTTGTCTCGAATGAGACATAGTATCTCATCACCGAGTGCTCACGAATTTGGTCAACTAAGGAAGAACGAGCCTCGGTGAAAGCAATCAAACCACTCGTCTCCTCAAGTTTATACAAATGGATGAGACTGTTGGATAATCTCTGAACATCTCTAACCAATGGTCTCTCCTCCACACTAATAGCGGCAAGACTCCCCATGATAGAAGGCTTCCTACTAAAAGCGTTGGCCACCACGTTGGCCTTCCCTGGATGATAGAAGATAGTGATGTCATAGTCCTTCAGTAGTTCAAGCCATCTATGGTGCCTCAAATTCAGATCCCTCTGACTGAAAATACTAAAGACTCCGATGATCTGTGAAAACCTCACAATGAACTCTATAGAGACAATGTAGCCATAGCTTAAGCACAAATACTACGGCTACCAATTCTAAATCAGGGGTAGGACAGTTCCGCTCTTGGGTCTTCAACTGCCTAGAAGCACAGGCAATCACCTTACCCTTCTGCATCAGAATACCACCTAATCCCACTCCATACGCATCACAATAAACACCAAAGTCCACAGCCGCTTTGGTAAGGTCAAAATAGGAGTCGATGTCAACAAGGTCTTGAGCTTTTGAAATATTTCCTCACACTCATCAGACCACTGAAAACTCACACTCTGCAGAGTCAATCTAGTTAAACGAGATGCAATGATAGACAAGCTCTGAATAAATTGTGGGTAATAGCCCGTAAGTCCGACAAAACTCTAGATCTCGGTAACCGATGTAGATTTGGTCCAACCCCTCACTGCCTTAATCTTGGTTGGATCAACCTAAAAGCCCTCCTTGGACACCACATGTCACAAAAATGCCACAAAATCAAGCCAAAACTCACACTTTGAGAACTTGCCAAAAAGCTTCTCTTCCCTCAATATCTGGAGCACAATCCCCAAATGTCGATCGTGGTCCTCCTCAGTCTTGGAGTACACCAAAATGTCATCAATGAAAACTATCACAGAGGAATCTAAATAAGGTCGGAACACCCCATTCATCAACTCCATGAACGCTGCAGGGGCGTTAGTCAAACCGAAAGATATCATAAGAAACTCATAGTGCCCATAACGAGTCCTGAAAGCTGTCTTAGGGATATTTGATACCCTAATCTTTAGTTGATGATAACCGGACCTCAAGTCAATCTTATAAAATAGAGATGCACCCTGAAGCTGATCAAATAAATCATCAACACAAGGAAGAGGATACTTGTTCTTTACTGTCACTTTGTTCAACTTTCTATAATCAATACACATCTTCATAGATCCATCTTTCTCTCTAAAAATAAACACAGGATCGCCCTACGAAGAAACACTAGGGTGAATAAACCCCTTACTCAACAAATCCTACAACTGATCCTTCAATTCCTTCAACTAAGCTGGAGCCATACGATAAGGAGGAATAGAGATAAGCTTGGTGCCCGGCTCCAAATCAATAGCAAAGTCGATATCCCTATCGAGCGGAACACCTAGAAGATTAGTATGAAATACATTTGTAAATTCTTGAACTACGGGCACAGAATCCATGCGTGGTGGCTCAAAACTAGTATCTCGAATAAAAGTCAAGTAGTACAAACAACCTCTATCAACCAAACTCTAAGCTCTAATGAATGAGATAAATTTTCTAGGGAACGAACCGCTAGCACCCATACACTCAGCCCTCGGGACACTCGACATAGCTACGGTCATAGTTTTAGCATAACAATCAAGAATAGCATGATGCTGAGAAAGCCAATCCATACCCAAGATAATATCAAAGTTTACCATCCCTAAAATGATCAAGTCTACCCAAGTATCATACTCCATCAAAGAAACAAGACATGATCGATACACTCGATCCACCATTAAGGATTCACCCACAGGTGTAGAAACATGAATAGGCACAGACATGCAAGCAGACATCATATTAAACCCTACAGTAAAATAGGTAGACATATATGAGAAAGTAGATACCAGATCAAATAATACAAACGTAGGTTGATGGCAAACTACGACGATACCTGTGATCACAACATCAAAAGTCTCAGCCTCAGGACTCCTTAAAAAGCATAGCAATAGCCATCCCAGATGCCTGTAGCCTGTGTAGAACTTCTACCTCCACCCTGCGGAGTTGGAACACCCCTACCTGAAGTGCTGCAACCTCTACCGGTCTGAGATCTGCCTCGACCCCTGGCCAGAAGTGTTGAATCCCTAGCAGGAGAAATTGAATATGAATGATGAGGTCTTGAATGAGTCTGTAGAGGACACTGTCACAACATATGACCCCGATCCACACAAGTATAGCAATACCTCAGCGTGGATAACTGTTGTTGTAAACCCGATGAACTACCATGGCCACCTCAGCCAGAACCATAAGAACATCGGGCGGACTTCCCACTCTCAACTGCTGGCATAGAAGCATGAACTGACCTATGGCGCTGGAATGAACCAGTACCCCTATGCGAGCCTCTGTCTCCAGTAAGGCACCAGAAAACTGACCAAAAGAACGGGCCCTCTTGGGCTACCCAAACTCCTCTAAGACCATCAATTTGGCCTCCTTGGCGGTGCTCACAATAGACTGGAAGGAAGCCCCCTCTCTAGCTACCCTGAACACATAAGATCTGACAGAGAAAGTCAACCCTCTCACAAATCAGTGAACTCTCTTAGCCTCATTCAAAACAATAGTCAAAACATGCCTAGAGAGCTCGCAAAAATGGGCCTCAAACTCGATCACAGACAGACTTCCTTGAACCAAGCTTTCAAATCTCAGACAAATCTCCTCTCTCAGGCTCCAAAGAATGAGACATTCCTGGAAAGCACTAGAAAACACATCCCACTCTATCGGAGGAGATCCAACTTGTATAGACCTCACAAAAGTCCTCCACCACTCTCTGGCGTGATCACGAAGCTGAAGTGAAACAAATTGGACACCACGACCATCCACCATACCCACTGCCTCAAGCATCTCATGGCACAAGTCAAAAACTCATGAGCATCCTCACTATTACCACCCTGAAGCTCGAGTGGTTTCATCTTCTGAAAACTCTCATAGCACTACTGATAAGACACTGTCAAGATAATCTCAAGAGTAATATGTGCACCAACAGCCGGTGTAGGAACCACTGGTGGTTGGCCCAGTTGAACATGAACACCTAGAGCCTACTGCTGACCTTGGGTCTGCGCCTCTGGAGAAAGGTTCTCTAACACACCAAGCATCATCAACAAGGTCTCCTGAAACAATGGAGCTCCAAACTCAGGAAGAATCTGGTCCTCATCAACCTCAACCTATGGCTTAAGAGAAGCCTCTCTAGCCCTGTCTCTTGTTGGTGCCTTTATACGGGCACGACCTCTACCTGATTCTACTCTACGAGCACGACTTCTAGCTCGGGCCCTAAATCTACCCCTAGCTTAGGTCTCAACAATAACCTCGGGGACTGCCTTCCCTCTACCACTGGAAATAGAAGCTCTGGTCCTCGGTCTCTTCCAAAACAACATGCGACAACTCCCTACTAGTGAAGGTAACCACACACGATAAGAAAGGATGAATAAAAGGAAGTTTCCTAAGAATCTTTGGAGATTCTTGAAGAAATGTACAGTCGTCTCCGTGCCGATCCTCAAGACTCTACTTAGTCTTGGCTTGTACATACGTGAGACCTATAAACCTGAGGCTTTGATACCGTTTGTCATAACCCAAAAATGGACGTGATGGCACTTATCTATTCCTACCAAGACAAGTCAGCCTCAAGCTAACAAAACGAAAGAAAAATGGAATTACAGTAAAAACAAGAACAAGATAAAGCGGAAATATTATTCCTCTATTTAAACCCCCAAAATCTAGTTGTCACGTGTACAAGCCACTTAAAAGATAAGTGCGGAATTAAAAACTAAATACAAGTCTCATTTTTTGTTTCTCAAATAGAACAAAGTGTAAGAAAGGGAAAAAGAGGGCCCACTGAATGACAAGCAGCTCTTCATGTCCTTGACAAATCTCGAGATAAAGAAAATAAGAAATAGGTCAAATGGGTCCAGGCTCAGAACCTACATAAGTGTAGAAGTAAGGGGTGATTACCAACAACACGGTACCCAACAAGCAGCTTACTAAACAAGCAACTAGCTAGAAATGGATACCCCTTACACTCCAACTAAACCTCCTCAAACAATAACCTGCACATAAATCAACCCAACATATATGGCAATTCGACAATACACGACTCACATATCCTAAATTCACAGTCCAAATCTTTGCAATTCAACAATCAAGCAGTTCAAATAAGTCAATCTCAATGTCAAGTAGTTTAGTTACACGCAACAAATACATCAATCACAATTAGCAACCAAGTCACGCATATACAACAAAGGCATCAATTCACAATGACCAACCTATCGCCGGAACCATTTTCCATCGGCACAATATCACTAGCCGGAACCATTTCCCATTGGCTTTATATCAAATCACTCGTCGGAACCATTTCTCATCAACTTTATATCAATCACTAGCCAGAACCATTTCCCATCGGCTTTATATCAAATCAATAGCCGAAACCATTTTTCATCGTCTTTATAAACACTTGTCGGAAATGACCTCGACATCACAATACTCACCGGGAAAGACCTCAGTATAATAACACTCACCGGGAAAGACCTCAGCAAAATAACTCATGCCGGCAAAGACTTCAGCATCGCAATCATCACATGCCCCACACAGGTATTCAACGACCAAAGCACACAAGCAGTATCACACCATATAAAAGAGACAACAATTTCCATAATTCAAGTCCACATTCTTGCTTTCAAGCATTTATCAATCAATCAATAAGGGTTACATTAAGGCAATTCACATCATCGTGTTTAACACATAGCCCTTTTCATTTCAACCCCTTTTTATTCATTTAGATGTAAAAAGGGGATAATTTTACCCTTCACCTCATCCCCATTACTCCCAACACACAAGCAACGAAGGAAGCATACAAATTTAACTAGAAAATAAGGTTTATGAAGTCACTTGCCTTAAATGAATCAACCATCTCTCCAAGAGTTGAGTCTTCCCCTTCCAAACCACCTCTAAAGCCATACAATCTAAAATAATCAAGTATTCACAATCACCCATCGAAAACAACACTTCCCACATCAATTACGTAAGAAAATGGGTCAAGCAACTCTAAACCCAATATCAAAATGGAGGTTTGATTCCGGAATTAAAAAAAACTTGAAAATGATGTTTAAGGATTTAGTAACTCATTAGTGAAAAATCATTTTGAAAAAAGGGATCAAAACCACTTCAAAATCACCATTTACTAAATTCTTGGGTTTTGAAAAACCTTGCCATTAACCCACCAAAATCCCACAATTTGATGTTAAAACTCATGATTAATCAATGAAAAAATCCACAAAATTCGATTATCAGGGACAATTTCGTCAGTTGTAACTCATATTTTGTCACAAAAGATCTTTTGTGATGAAAAAAAATTTGTCAACCCGTCGTCACTAAACGCGGGTCGCTAAAAGCGTACAAAGACGATTTACTGTTTCGTTGCTAAAAAATATATATTAACTACAAATTAAAAAATCATCCCTAAATGTGTAGCATTTGTGACGAATTTGTTTGTCATAAAAATTGCTTTCTTTTGTATTTGATAGTATGATTTTGTTACTAAAAAGGTAATTAACAACGACAAAACTACAGTCACTAATTATTTAATTCAATCACTAACGACACCAATTGTCTCTAAGTTATATGTATTTCGTAGTTGAAGAAATATAATTTCGTCACTAATAAGTATTTTTATATACAAAAAAGTATTTCGGCCTTAAATGTATAAACTAGTGACAAATTTATTATTATAAAAAATTGACAATTTTGTAGTTAAATCTATCATCTTGTCACCAAAAGTATTATTTTTTCCAACAGCATAGAATTGTCACTATAAGTTGTTATGAGTAGTGATAAGTATTTCTATCACTAGATGTAGTCAACTTATGACAAACTAATTTATTTTGTGACGAAAATATTTTTCTTGAAAATTTTAATTTAGTTCTTGCTAAAAGTTAATCCTTTGAAGATATATTTGTCACTAACTACAAATATTTATTTATTAATAATATTTTTTAAATTAGAATTGCATAAATAAAGAATAAAGTAATAAAAAATGCAAGATAATAATAAAACATTCATGATCATACAATTAAAAATAATTAAATACTAAGATAGTAATATGTAATTACAAGCTTCTTCGATAAAAGTAAATCATATCCAATAAGAAGAAAATCTAATTGAAATATACTAAATATTACTTCTAAGTAGTTGCAAAGGTCTCTTTACCACTTTCTTACCTTGTCTTGTACCACCTCATCCTTCATCACCCGACATTCAAAAAAATGGTATGATAACTAACATCTGGAAATAATGAAGTTCTCTAAATTATTTTCCTCTCCAATTCCTTATGTCTATCGTACAAATATTCTCAGAGATAATCCTCTGAAATAGGACAAATCCCACAAAAGAGAATCTAATGACTATCCAAGAAATTATTTTAGGAGAGACTTTCAACCAAAAAGACCTATCGCTTGTCACAAAAAGTAGCAAATTTAAGCACAATACCTTGATAGGAGATATGACATTCCTAAATGGATCCACTGGTGCCTTTTTCCTATAAAGTAAAAAGTTGTCATAAATGACTTTGCAGAATCTTATGCTCGAGGCAAATCTCTAGAAACCACTTTTGATACTCCAATACTCTTGAAACCCCAATAAGGTTGGCTACAGGAGATGAAGATGGAACTTTATTCTCACGTGAGTTTAAGTAATCACTATGACATTCTTCTCTTGTATTGCAAGTGTCCTGAAGTAAGTGCAAACTATTATTTTCCTCTTCTAAGCAATTTAAAGACAAGTTGTCATAAAACCAGCTGGAGAAATCTTCTGAGCCTATTTTATGGTAAGTTCACAAGATCAATCTCCTTATATATTACTGTTTCCGATCAACATCTTCAGTTGAGAAAACATTTTCAGAAAGATGAAAAATGAAATATTACCAAACTATCAAATAAAGTTTCAGTAGGACATGAATAACCATTCAACATAAGAACAATAGCAGCATTCCAGCAAAAGTTGATGACATATGTCACTGTCAAATATGGTTTACCACTAACACTAAAATTGTCAAATCCCCAAAAATTTCACTATAATCATGCAATCTTTCACCATATAGTAACCCTATGATTACAAATTGCTAACAAAACACAAGTTACATTGAGTAGGTAGATGCTCATTTATGATCTCAAATATTACATCAGTTTAAGATAAAGTTTGTAAACAAATAGTTCATCTTCAAGTACTCATTACCAGTCCAGTCAGACAAGGTTTACCAAATGACTATAAATATAAGTCACTTGGCTCTGCAAAATAGTCAAATCTGAAAAAATGGAATAAGAGAAAGATATTGCAATAGGACAATGATAAATATGTCTTCAATCTTAACTACGAAACATGAAACCTAATGAAATAATGATTCACAGAGATGAAAGAGAGACAACATGTTGGCAGACGATAACTCGATAAAAGAGGCATCATGTAGCCACATAGTGCAACACCCTACATATCTTAGCATTAGACCACAAGTAGAGAATGACACAACAAATAATGTAGAGTAGAAGAATAACAAAGTTATCGATGATGGGAAGAGACAAGCATAATGAATCATCATAACTCGTAGGCTCGCCCCACCCCCACACTTTTATTTAATTTCACAACTACAGGACAAGTATATAAAATTACCCTAATATTTTTTACCAAACTTCATTACTTCCGTCCCAATTCAATATCAAGAAGTATGACAAAAAGTAGGCATGTAAGTTTTTAGAGTTAAAGCTACATGATGTGGTTGATATTCACCAACTCTCAATCACACCTCATCATGGAAGTGCCAAAATTGTAGAGTACCAAAAATCTATATCCCATTCACTTCTGTAACTTTATGTGAAGCCCTGCTACTAGTTTAGTTGACAAGTTACCCATAAGCCAATTTCTCTGTCCTCCGTGCAATATTACCATTTCATCCTCTTCCCTTCACATCGAAATCTACTCAAAGTAAGGTTTTGTTTCTCTTTCTCTCTGACTCCACTGTTTTAGGCCAGGAAAATAATATTTTTCTTTACCTCACAGTAAATGAGTCATATAAATAGTGTATACATAGGTTGAAAGTGTACAAAACAACGTATTAGTAATACACAACTTAATGTATGCAAAAAAATTCTAATGCATCCTACCAAATGAAATCTTAGATTTAGCGCATCAGGTAAGGATCATCCAAACTCATATAAGACAAAAAAGTCTATTATAGTCACACCTGAACTGGACATCCAGAGTGTGAACTAGATGTCAAGTAACTAATAAATTCACTTCCCCAAATTGTTATTATTATAGATTAAAACAAATTTAACAGAATCTCACTAGATTATATTTATGAGACAATAGAGTGCATATTTAAAGGTTGAAGATGATAATATAACTATTTTGTTAACCTATAAAACAGCAACGAAGTTCATTATATATGTGAAATAACCCGATGTCAGAAATGACAACCATTGCTATTATTGACAATAACCTGAAACATCCCCTTTTTTGTTGATTAAGGAATATTTCTTATTGAAGGGAAAATCATTTTCAATGCATAATAGAGAGATGGGAAATGGAGTGATACCTCAAGACAGACAAATGAAACACTCGAAAACTTCCTTGCATTGTCCTCTCACATTTCCTTGTGCCTCTCTTTCAACTCTTTCGATAAGTAACTGCACTCATATGACAAGAAAATTTCTCTTTGTCCATTATAATCAAGAATCTATCTTAGTCTTTCATAGAGAAATCTTAAACAAAATTTACTAATATAGACAGACTACCTTATAAAGAGATATCACAAAAATCATAGTAGTTTGCAAAATGCTCAGTTGTTTGGTGAATGACTAAATGCTACACAGTAAACTATTGATATACAGGTACCACATAATATAGAACAAGGATAACTTGTTGTACATTATTGTGACTTAATCAATTGTCACACCCCGAGCCTATACCCTGGACGTGGACGGCACTTGAGAATCATCGTTGGTCCCCAAGTGAACCCTTGGCCTGGCTGACTACTTATTGGAAGACTTTACTCAAATAGAAAAACTTAGAAATAGAATTCTAAACGCTTAAGCTCAACAAGTCCTCAATTCAACTGTCTGAAAATACTTAAGTTCTGAAATAGTAATACTCTTTAAAACAGTTTCAAAACATCTTAACAAAAGGGACAGTAATGAGAGACTCCTCAACTCTAACTATCTATGAAGCCTCTAAATACTAAGATAGATGTCGGGACAAAAACCTCAACAACTTAACAACAACAGGAAATAAGTGTGAAGCCTGACGGAAAGGAAGAAGGCTCACCAAAGCTAGCTGGAATTGCAAGTGGTATCAACGATGCACCGATTGATAACCCTGAGCACCTGTATATGCATCATAAAAAGATGCAGGTCGAATGACGTCATTAAATTGAATGTACGAGCATGTAAGGGGAAACTGAAATCATAGACAACTGAACTGATACGACTGGAAAACATACTCACCTCAAATCAACTTCAACACAAAAGCAATAATCAGAGATGCATTATTTAAAGTTTTATAAAACAAAAATATTAACTTAAGATGCATAAAAATACTATAAGTTATTCTTCGCTCTTATTTGGGAGATTTTCTAACCAATAACTATCACTATGAGCTATGTGATGATATAGTGTCTCGCCCACACTGCCAGAACTATTCTATACCTTGTCGGGGTATAGAACACCTCAACTAAGTGGATCTACTAAGCTATGCTTAAAATCAATAAAGAGTCGTCTAAAAAGTATGATCCTTTACCCATTTTGGCTATATGTCTTATGAGGAATGTGAGTTGTGTGAACTCAACTCCATATCGGTGCTTAATACAACTCCCAATAAATATATATTCATGCTCAATGTTAAAAAGTTCTCTTTCTCAATTTGAGGTAATTACTCAAAAGATCCTCTTAAAAGAGATAATGCTCTGAAATATCTCTGAACTCATAAACTTATTTAGAAATCAAAGTTTCTTTATTTTAAATGTAAATGTATTAGTTTTAGGAATACTTAGTTTCCTTATATCATTTCTCAAAGATGAATACAAATTTTCTCATTTATCTTATTTACTTTCTCAAAACTTAGTTCAAAACCATAGTTGATTACAAAAGAATGCTCAAAATGGCTCAAAAAGACCTCTTGAAGTTTCCTCTTAAACTCACTTTAATTCGAAATGTAAATTAAGACCTCTGATTTGAACATGTATGAATTATCAAAGGTGAATGGATTTTATAGAAACTAATACAAAGGAGAGAACGTAGTCATGACTCAAAGGAATACGTCTGGGGCGCACTACTGGCGTGAAGCACCAGGCCCCAAACTACAGAGCAAAAGTTATGGCGCTATGGGTGGCGTGCCACCCCACACCCCTGCCTAGATTTGTAATGAATTTTTCAAGCCAAAACAAGGTCCCAACTAGTTGAGAATGAGGGAAATTCTCCTATACTCTTCTTGATTCTCAAACCCAACATGAATACATGTGAAATTCAACATAGTCCATTTTGGAATCACAACGTTTACTAAAGACTCACAACACATAAGAATTCGCAACCTTCATTGTTCAAGAATTGAATAAAAATCAAGAACTACTCAAGAACTATTTGAATACATCAATTTCGTGGATAAATTAGATGTATGGCGTGAGGACTATTAAGTCCAACATTATGAGAAGCCTTACATACGTTGAAAGAATAATGTTCTCGGCGAAAATCGACGGGATCTTGTCGAATGCTCAAAACCTAGCTCTTTCTCCTCTTGAACTCTTCTCTTATTTTTATAAGTGTTTAGGAACGTGAAAAAGTAACTTAGTGTCTGATTATACCCTTAATTGGGTTAGGAAAAATGTGGCTAGGCTTAGTAGCAAAACTTAAAAGACCAAAATACCCTTCTACAAACGTATGAGATGCCTTAATTAGAGAGGCTTCACTCAAATAGGCATAAGTTTTTACTATGAGCTCAAAATTAAAAAAAATTTGGCGGCGTTTGAAAGAGGACTTAAAGGCCTTGAATTTGGTAGGTCATGGGGCACCTAAATCTTTATGTACTAAATTATATGGTAGTTTGAAATTGATGAAAAACTAAAAACTGATGGTGACTTGTACGAACCTCTCTTTAGCACTTTTCGAATTCTGTGATGTTACAATATCTCCCTTTTGGGAAAATTCATCCTTGAGTGAGATCAAACCAAGCACAACAAGGAAGGAAAATATCTAACCACCCAACTCAAGAACAAAACATGCATATAGCATAAATTCAACATATCAACTTAAAGAGTACTTTACAAAGATTTAGTACCTTGGTCTGGAATTGTATCGGAAGGAAAGAGGTGAGGGTATCTCATCTTAATATACTCCTCGGCCTCCCAAGTAGCTTCCTCAGCAAATTGATTCCTCCATAAGACCTTAACTGATGCAACTTCCTTGTTTCTCCACTTGCGAACCTGACGATCCAGAATCCGAACGTGCATCTCCTCATAAGATAGGCTGATCTTGAAACCAATATTATCGGTAGGTACAATAAGTGAAGGATCGCCCAAACACTTCTTTAGTATGGATATGTGAAATACCAGATGGACTGCTGCTAACTCTGACGGTAGCTCTAACTCATAAGCTATGTTGCCAACTCGCTTGGATATCATGTAAGGACCAATGTATCGGGGACTGAGTTTCCCCTTCTTACCAAATCTCATAACACGCTTCATGGGTGAAACCTTCAGTAGACCCAATCATCAACCCCAAATTCTAAAAATCTCCTTCTAATATCGGTATAGGATTTCTGACGACTTTGCACTGTTTTCAGCCTCTCCTAAATAATCTTCACTTTCTCCATGGCTTGATGAACCAAGTATGGCCCTATCAACTCAACTTCACCAACCTCAAACCAACCAATGAGAGATCTACATCTTCACCCATAAAGAGCCTCATAAGGAGCCGTTTGAATACTGGAATGATAACTATTATTGTAAGTGAATTCTATGAGAGGCAAGTGGTCATCCCAATTACCTTTGAAATCCATGACGCATGCCCTCAACATGTCCTCTAGGGTCTAAATTCTACTCTTAGCTTGGCCATCCATCTAAGGATGAAAAGTAGTACTAAGGTTCACCTTCGAATCCAAACCTTTCTGAAAAGACTTCCAAAATTGAGCGGTGAATTGTGCACCCCTATCTGAGATGATAGACACAGGAATTCCATGAAGTCAAACTATCTCTTGAATGTATAATGTGACATAATCTTATGCTAAATTTGTAGTATTTACCCGCAAGAAATGAGCTGATTTAGTCATCTGATCTACAATCACCCAAATCGAATCATGCTGCCTACGAGATCGCGGCAAGCCAGTAATGAAATCCATATTAATAATCTCCACTTCCATTCCGGAAGAGCTATATTCTGAGCAACACCACCGGTACTTTGGTGATCTACCTTGACTTGTTGGCAATTTGGACACTTAGCACAAAATCTGCGAAACACCTCTTCATACTATTCCACCAATAGACTTCCCTCAAGTCATGGTACATCTTCGTGGAACAGGGATGGATCGAATATCTGGAACTATGAGCTTCTTTCATGATTCTCTCTTGGAGTTCATCCACCTTTGATACACACAATCTACCTTGATACCTCAACACACCATCTCCCCCTTATTCAAAAGACATTACCTCTTTCTTATGAACATTTGTCTTTAATTCAAGTAAAAAAGGGTCTTTATCTTGTTTCTCCTTCACTTCAGACACTAGTGATCATTCATCCCCATTCATCACCACAACTCCACCTTCACTAGAATCTAACAAACGGACTCCCATACGGGCAAGTCTGTGCACCTCCTTATCCAATTCTTTCTTTCCTTCCTCAGCATGAGCAGTACTTCTCATGGATAACCTGCTTAAAGCATCAGCAACAATATTATCTTTAATTGGGTGATAGAGGATACTCATATCATAATCCTTGAGAAACTCCAACCACCTCTTTTATTTGAGATTAATCTCCTTCTGACTGAAAACATACTGGAGACTTTTATGGTCAATGAACACATCCACGTGAACACCAAAGAGATAGTGACGCCATATATTGAGAGCGAAAACTACTGCTTCCAACTCGAGATCATGAGTCGGGTAGTTCTTCTCGTGAATCTCCAGTTGTCTGGAGGAATAGGCTATAACCTTAACATTTTGAATTAATACACAACCAATTCCAACTCTGGATGCATCATAATAAACAACAAACCCTTTTGTACCCTCTGGTAGGGTCAACACTGGAGCAGTAGTCAACCGAGTTTTCAATTCCTGAAAGCCTTTATCACAAGCTTCAGACCATTGAAACTTAGCCATTTTCTGAGTCAACTTAGTCAATGGGGGCGAAATGGATGAAAACCTCTCGACCAACCTTCTATAGTAACCAACGAAACCCAAGAAACTCTTAATATCATTTGGAGATGTGGGTCTGGGCCAGTTCTACACTGCTTCAATCTTTTGAGTGTCAACTCGAATCCCTTCGCCAAATACAATGTGGCCTGATAATTCCACAGACTCAATCCAAAACTCACACTTAGTAAATTTGTCATACAATTCTCGATCTTTGAGAGCCTAGAGGACTATTTTGAGATGACTAGCATGATCCTTTTCATTCCTTCAATAAATTAGTATGTCATCAATAAATATAATAACAAACATGTCAAGATATGGCTTAAACATTTAATTCATCAGATTCATGAAAACTGCAGGAGCATTGGTCAAGCCAAAAGACATCACAAGGAACTCATAGTGACCATAACGGGTCCTGAATGCTGTTTTCGGGATGTCACTTTCTCTTACTCTCAACTGATGATAGCCAGATCTGAGGTATATCTTAGAGAAGTAAGTGGCACCCTGAAGTTGGTTAAAGAGGTCATCATTTCTCGGAAAGGGATACTTATTCTTTATGGTGACCTTGTTCAATTGGTGGTAATCGATACACATTCTAAGGGAACCATCATTCTTCCTCACGAACAAGACCGGAGCGCCCCAAGGTGAGACACTAGGTCGGATGAAACACTTATCAGGAAGATCTCTCAAAGCTCTTTTAACTCAGTTGGAGCCATTCTATATGACGGAATAGAGATAGGTTGAGTATCTGGAAGAATGTCTATGCCAAAGTCTATTTTTCTCTTAGGAGGGACTCCAGAAAGATCATCTGGAAATACCTCGGGAAACTCAATCACGACTGGAACTGACTTAATAAGCGGTGTCTCAACACTAGATTCATTAACTCGAACTAAGTGATAGATGCACCACTTAGAGACTAACTTTTTAGCCTTAAGGTGTGAAATGAAACGACCCTTAGGCATTGCTAAACCACTCCTCCACTCTAAAACTGGATCAATGGGAAACTGAAACTTGGCTACTCGAGTTCTACAATCAACTGAGGCATAAAACGAATGAAGACAAACCATACCTAGAATCATATCAAAGTCCACCATGTCTAGCTCGACTGAGTCAGCCATGGCGTCCTTTTGATTGACAGATATGGTACAAACACGATATATTCTTTCTGCTAGAATAGACTCACCAACAGGTGTGGAGACACTAAAATACTCAAGATGTTGTTTGGGGTAAATATCGAACCTCATGGCTACGTAGGGAGTCACAAAATACAAACTCGCACCTGGATCAATTAAGGTAGAAACATCAAAATTAAATACTTTAAGCATACCAATGGAAACATCTGGCAAGTTTTCCTGATCCTGGTGACTAGTTATAGTATACAGACAGTTTACTCCTCTGCCTCTCCCTGAACTAGGCTCATCTTAGAGCAGCTCTGTCTACCGGTGCCACTGAAGAAGATTGGGCTCTGTTTCCCCCATTACCCTGCTTGTTCTTAGGGGTCTATCATAAACTGACCAATCTGACCACACTTGAAGCAGCCATTTGACCCATCTTGACAGGCTCCTGGGTGGTTCCTACCACACTTGGTACATGTGGGGGTCCAAGTAGCCCTTTCTACCACACTACCCTAAGACTGAGTAGGTCGAGCTCTGAAATTCTGGGAATTCTAGTTCTTGAAATCATTCATGTTCTTTGATGCAGGCTCACTAGCTGACGATGGAGCAGGTCCAAGTGACCTTTGCTGAAAATAGAACCGGTTTACATTTCCGATCTTCTGCTGGCCAGACTCATGACTTGTTGTCTTAGCCCTCTTATTACAGAACTCTTCCCTATCTTTCAACTTATCTTCCTCAACTTGTTGCACATGGATCATGAGCCTAGTTATGTCCATTTCCCCTACCAACATCGTCGTCTTACCTTCCTCACTTGACCAGCGAGATGACCAAGACACAAACAAACTCATCATAATCCTCATATCAGCCACCATCTCCGGAGAATAGCAGGATAGCTGAGTGAATTTAAGGTTGTACTCTTTCACACTAATAGATTCCTACTTCAGATTCAGAAATTCTCTTACATTTGCTTGGCTTTCACATCCGTCACAAAAAATGATTCTGAACCATTATGAATGATAACACCACCCTCACTTGAATCAACCAACCGAATACTTAATCAGGTCAATCTATGAACATCACGAACCAACTGCTTGTTACCTTCCTTAAAATAAGCAATGCTGCCCATTTATAGTCAACTAAGAGCATCTGCCACCACATTTGCCTTACCGGGGTGATAGGGAAACTCATGTCGTAATCCTTTAGAAACTCAAGCCACCTCCTTTTGCAAAGATTTAAATCCTTTTGCTTGAACGCATATTGCAAACTTTTGTGGTCTGTAAAAACATCAACATGACTACCATTCAAATAATGCCTTCAAATCAATAAGACAAAAACAAATCCCGCTAGTTCCAAATCATGGGTAGGGTAGTTCTTTTCATGAATTTTAAGTTGGCTTGAAGCATAAGCAATAACCTTTCTGTTTTTCATAAGAACACACACTAGTCGAATCCTTGAAGCATCACAATAAAATAAAAAAACCCATCGGAGCCTTCCAGTAAAGTCAACGCCGGAGCGGAGGTAAGTCTATCTTTCAATTCTTGGAAACTCTTATCACACACTTCCAACCATAAGAAATTTACTTTCTTTTGGGTCAATGCAGTCAATGGGTCGGCAATCGAAGAAAACCTTCTCACAAACCTTCTATAACAACCAGTCAAATCCAAGAAACTTCTAATATCCAAAGGGGATAGAGGTCTAGGCCAACTCTTAACTGCATCCATCTTCTTAGTATCTACCTCAATACCTTTACCGGAAATAGTGTGACCAAGAAAAGCTACGGACCTCAACCAAAACTCATATTTACTAAACTTTGTAAATAGTTGTTGGTCCTTGAGGATTGCAACAAAATCCTCAAATGATCGGCATGCTCATCCTCACACCCCGAGTAAATCAAGATGCCATCTATAAACAGAATCACAAACATGTCTAGATATTATCTAAAAACTCTATTTGTAACACCCCGTATGCTAGAACTACCAAAAATACAGATTTCAGAAGTTGCAGGTGCAACCCACGGACCGTAGGTTGACCCACGGTCCGTCCTGGTGGTCGGTGGCTCACCACCTGTAACACCTCCCCAGACTCAGCCCAGAAATTTCTCTAAGGCATGACCCACAGGCGGACCCACGGACCATAGGTCAGGCTATTCACCGTGGTCCTGGTCCGTGGATCGAGGCCCCAGAACCAATCCCAGAACCCTATCGACGGTTGACCAGCATGGACCGTCGGTCAGTTCCGTCGGTGGCCACGATAGTTTTTAAGTCAGGGGTCGTCTGGTCTTTTCCCTATGCATTGGACCCCTAAACTACGTGGTTTTGATCAGTTTTAGCCTAGTAGCTTAATTAGAACTTGCCCAAGTCAACTCATTCTCCTAAAATTCATCAAGTTGATCGAGAAGAAGGAGAAAGAGTCGACCAAGCCCTAGTTCAAGAACGCAGCAATTTTTCCTCAGTTCCAGCCCTAAAATCAAAACATTTCTCCATGGAATTTGTCACCAGGTATGTGGGATTTCACTAGTGGGTTCCTTTCACACATTAGGTCCCTAGAATTCAGTCAGATTCTTGATTTCCTTCATATTATCTAGACCTAGGGTTTCTAGAATTTCAGCAGATCATTATGAATTAGTTACTTTAATGTTCCTAATCAGATTATCATGATTTTAGTATTGTTTTGCATAGATACTTTCATAAACTCAGAACCCTAGCTATGTAATTCTTTTAGTTCATGAATTACACATGTTAGGTCAGTTATTTCAGATATACATGCCTCAGATTCGAATGTTTCATTATCAGTACATTAATGTTGCATTTTCAGTTAGCATGTCAGTATTTTGAGCTATCCAGTATTACAGAAATTTAGTCATAATATGTTATTTACATAATCAGTTGGGAGTAGACTTAATACCGAGTTGGACTAGGGTTCAGTATACCCTAATAGTCCCAGAACTACGTGCCCCAGTAGGTTGTAAGTCCCCTTTGTGGGCATCATTTTAGTGATCACGCCAGTCATGTCTCTATAACTCTGGCAGGGTATATTGGATCCTCTCGATGGGGCGTATACATCGGACTCCACATTTAGCTCATGTGGTTTTATGTCGGTTATTAGTAGCTTCCTCATAGTCAAATTCTATTGCATTGATCATGTTATCTGTTACAGTCAAATTTCAGTCTCAGCGTGTTATAAACTTGGTCATTGCATTCAGTTAGTTCATGTTCAATATTCTCAGTATAGTACCATGCTTATATCATATCATTGCTCAGTTATATGCTTTGTTCATGTATGTTATTATTCAGCTTTACTCTATCCTGCAGGCTCAGTACCTTTCAAGTACTGACGCATACTCTGCGCTACATCTTCTCATGATGTAGGTTCAGGTTCTCAGCTTCTATATCACGCATAGATCGGTTCCCAACCTTCAGCTTAGCAGGATTTTGTGGTGAGTCCTCATTCTCCAAGGACAACAGACATGTTTCCTTTGCTTTTAGTCTTAGTTTCAGATTTTTTTGCTAGATTTAGCTGGGGCATGTCCCAGCACTTCTAGTCAGTTAGAGGCTATTTTCATACATAGTTAGAATCAGCTTTAGCATTTTAGTTTGACTTTTCAGTTGTTGTTAAACTCTCAGTTTTATATATTCAGATAGTTTATGGGTATTCCCCATCATTTCAGTTTATCTCATGAATTAGCTTCCGCACAGTATTTCTTTACTTCAGTTTATTTAGTATGCTTATGACATGCCAGCTCAGGTTTAGCTTGGGGTCATTTGTGATCCTAGGTCCCGTGTCCGCATCCAGGGGGTAGCCACGGGGCATGACAAACATGGTATCAGAGAATTAGGTTTAAGTGACCTAGGATGTCTGAAAAGCCGCACTAAGTAGAGTCTTTTTCATGGGTGTAAAGTGCACCACATCTAATGATATAGAGGCTACGATGTGTTTTAGGAAAACTTCACTTTCTTGCTAATCTTATCGTGCGCGGGTATGATCTACCTTCTAACTCATCATTATGCATTTCAGATCATGCCTCCTCATAAAGCTAACACAAGGAATGCTAACGCAGCACCTCCAGTCCCAGATCAGGAAGTTTCAGAAGCAGAGTTTCGGAACGCTTTCCAACTTTTGGCTCAGAGTGTGACTAACCAGAATAACCAGCAGGTTCCAGCTCCTACAAATGCTAATATTAGGTCAGCTGCAGCTAGAGTCCATGATTTTGTTAGGATGAATCCGCTTGATTTTTTAGGGTCGCAAGTTGGAGAAGATCCCCTAAACTTCATAGATGAGGTCAAGAAGACCTTTGGAGTGATGCAAGTAACAGGTAATGATAGGGTAGAGTTGGCATCCTATCAGCTTAAGGATGTAGCTCATATCTGGTATACTCAATGGAAAGAGAACAGGGGTACAGATGCAGCTTATATCACTTGGGAATGCTTTAGTGAGACTTTTCTGGACAGGTTCTTCCCAAGAGAGGGGAGGGAGGCAAGAGCTCAGGAGTTCATGAATTTGAGGCAAAGTAACATGACATTCCAAAAGTACGGACTCAAGTTCAGCCAACTCTTCAGGTATGCTCCTCACATGGTTGCCGATTCCAAGACTCAAATGAATAAGTTTTTTTATGGGGTATCCGACTTAGTGAAGACGCAGTGTTGAAATGCCATGTTGCTGAAGAATATGAACATCTCTAGGCTTATGACCCATGCTCAGCAGGTTGAGGGAGATAAGCTTAAGGAAATAGCTAAGGATAACAAGAAAGCTAGAACAGGTAACTGTGAGTACTCTCAACAGAAATCGGGTGATGGAAATTGCTCTTAGTTTCAGCAGAAATCTTCAATTCTGGCACCTTCATCAGCTAGTGCTCCATCCTCCAGGTTCTGACCCAGGGGAGTGTTTCAGATACCAGAACCTACCCAATTTGTCCTAAGTTTGGTAAGAGCCATCCGGGCGAGTGTCTTGCAGGAAAGGAAGGGTGTTTTAGGTGTGGTCAGACTTGTCACAGGTTGAGAGATTGTCCTTCTTCTAAATAGGGTCAAGGAGGTAATAATAGTAGAGCTTAGTTTACAACTTCAGCAGCACCAGCAGGTCGCCCGACTCAGCAGGGTAACTCATCTGGTACAGGTGGCGGGCAGCGCCAAAATAGGTTGTATGCTCTTCAGGCTCGCCAGGAACAGGAAGATTCCCCTGATGTAGTTACTGGTACGTTACGAGTCTTTAACTTAGATGTTTATGCTTTGTTAGATCCAGGGGCTGCTCTTTCCTTCGTAACTCCTTATATAGCAGTTAAATTCGATGTTAGTCTGGAAACTCTCTCAGAACCCTTCGCAGTCTCTACTCTAGTTGGTAACCTAGTTGTAGCTAGACGGGTATACAGAAATTGTCCTGTCACAGTCTCTCAGAAAGTCACCTTAGTAGATCTTGTAGAGTTAGAAATGGTAGACTTCTATATCATTCTAGGCATGGATTGGTTACATTCCTGTTATGCCTTAGTTGATTATAGAACTAGGATTGTTCGTTTTCAGTTTCCAGACAAACCAATCTTAGAATGGAAGGGTAGTAGCTTAGCGCCTATGGGTCGATTCATTTCTTACCTTAAGGCCAGAAAGATGATCTCTAAGGGTTGTCTCTATCATCTAGCACGGGTTAAGGATTCAAGCTCCGAAACCCCAACTCTTGAGTCAGTTACATTAGTTAATGAGTTCCCAGAAGTGTTTCCAGCAGATCTTCCCAAAGTTCCTCCCGAAAGGGAAATCAACTTCGGAATTGATCTCCTTCCAGATACCCAGCCTATTTCTATTCCTCCTTACATAATGGCTTCAGCTGAGCTTAAGGAATTGAAAGAGTAGTTCAAATACCTTCTAGAAAAGGGCTTCATCAGACCTAGTATTTCGCCATGGGGTGCACCAGTATTGTTCATGAAAAAGAAAGATGGTTCTCTTAGAATGTGCATTGACTATCGCCAGTTGAACAAAGTCACAATCAAGAATAAGTACCCTATCCCCAGGATTGATGACTTGTTCGACCAACTTCAGGGTGCTAGTCATTTTTCGAAGATAGACCTCAGATCCGGTTTTCATCAGCTTAGAGTCAGAGATAGTGACATCCCGAAAACAGCCTTCAGAACTCGGTATGGTCATTATGAATTTGTAGTTATGTCATTTGGACTAACCAATGCTCCTGCAGCTTTTATAGATTTGATGAACAGAGTGTTCAAGCAGTATTTGGACTTGTTCGTTATCGTCTTTATTGATGATATCCTCATTTACTCTAGGAATGAGGAAGAACATGCGACTCATTTGAGTGTTGTTCTGCAAACTCTCAAAGATCGCCAGTTGTTTGCTAAGTTTAGCAAATGTGAGTTTTGGTTGCAATCAGTTGCTTTCCTCGGGCATATAGTATCTAGCATAGGGATCTGAGTGGATTCTCAGAAAATAGAAGCGGTAAAACAATGGCCCATACTTACCTCTCCTACAGATATCAGAAGTTTCTTGGGTCTAGCAGGTTATTACAGAAGGTTCGTGGAAGGATTTTCATCCATAGCTTCTCCATTGACTAAGTTGACTCAGAAAAAGGTTAAGTTTCAGTGGTCAGATGATTGTGGGAAAAGCTTCACAGAGCTGAAAACTAGGTTGACTACAGCTCATGTTTTGACTCAACCAGAGGGTTCAGACGGTTATGTTATCTATTGTGATGCGTCCAGAGTCGGCCTAGGTTGTGTGCTGATGCAGCAAGGTAAGGTTATAGCTTATGCTTCTAGACAGCTTAAGGTGCATGAGAAGAATTAACCGACTCATGACCTCGAGCTTGCAGCAGTGGTGTTTGCACTTATGATTTGGAGACACTACTTATATGGTGTTCACGTAGATGTGTTCACAGACCATCAGTATGTGTTCACCCAGAAAGAGTTGAATCTTCGCCAGAGGAGATGGCTTGAATTCCTCAAAGACTATGACATGAATGTGTTTTACCATCCTGGAAAGGCCAATATAGTAGCAGATGCTCTTAGCATACTATCTATGGGTAGTGTAGCATAGGTTGAGGAAGAAAGAAAAGAACTAGCAAAGGATGTTCACAGGCTTGCTCGCTTGGGAGTTCGCCTTATGAGCATATCAGATGGTGGTGTAACAGTTCAGAATGTGTCAGAATCTTCATTGGTAGCGGAGGTTAAGGAAAAGCAAGAAAGTGATCCGATATTGCTTCAACTAAAGGGTGCAGTCCATCAGCAGAGAGTTAAGGTATTCTCCCAAGGGGGAGATGGTGTGCTTCGCTATCAGGGTCGATTATGTGTTTCTAAGGTGGGTGAGTTGAGACAGCAGATTCTTGCAGAAGCCCATAACTCCAGGTATTCTATTCATCCAGGTGCCACTAAGATGTACCGTGATATGCGGGAAGTCTTTTGGTGGAATGGCATGAAGAGGGATATAGCAGATTTTGTGGCTAAGTGCCCCAATTGTCAGCAAGTGAAGGTAGAACATCATAAACCAGGGGGTATGACTCAAGAGATCAACATTCCTACTTGGAAGTGGGAAGTGATCAACATGGACTTCATTACAGGTTTACCTCGTACTCGCAGACA